>VDFB02178301.1:0-24642 GCA_007258455.2 Sequoia sempervirens | reverse complement strand
TAAAAAATCCCTCATCAACACAAAAGATAGGCTCCATGTGGATTCATTTCAAATGGGTGATGTGGAATTTCACATTTGGGTTTGATTTTCCAAGGTGAAGGGATGCAAAAGTGGAATTTACACAGTGGGTGCAAATTCACTCCTATACAAAAGCAAAAAAGTGGTCTACTATAATACAACAGTTAAAAGAGAAGCGGCAAACTAAGGAAACCCTAGTGATACAACCTATCATAGAAGTACATGATACATATGTATGTTTGGATGTGGGAGAAGAGACAAAGTTCATAATAGTACAACTTACTCAGGAAGTGGGAAATTTGGAAGGAGAAACCAATGAGGAAGGGAAAGTGTCACCACAAAGAGAGAAAGTGGGAACTACTTCTCAAAGTACTATTTCAATAATTGATGAAGATGAAGTGCATGAATAGGCACAAGCTATACTAGTAAGTATTGAGATCATCCTCTACAAATAGAAATTGATTTTATTTTTTTAAAATCTTGAGGTCAAGTAGTAGGTCTAAATGAAGGTATAGAAATGGAGTTCTCTAAAACCCCAAATGAAGAGTCAAGAGATAGTGGAAACCATGATGCTTCATATAAACTATAGCAATTAGCTCCAAGAGGTGACATTAAAAAGGAATGGAAAGGGAAGAGGATGTAGGACTCAAAGAAGGAAGGATGAAAGAACAAGACCAAGGAAATTGAGACTCCTTGTCAAGGGGAGGAAATGAGACAAAAGTTTTAGAAGCCACAACAAATGAAACTGAAATGCTAAGGGAAGAGGTTCTTGAGTGACCTAATCGACAAGAACAAAGATATTAAGAGGCAATGCCAAATGAGGAAATACCTGACTAGTTAGTTATGCAATTAGACCCACCATTGGAGGTGGAATTGGTGCCTCTAGCTTTTATGATTATAATGCAAGAGATGGACACCCTAGATGTAGGGAAAACTCTTCAGATAGCCACCCTAGTGGGAGAGAAGGAGAAGCATAAAGTGATAGCTAGGGATTATCAAGTTACCACTATCAACTTAGGATATTCCTCATGGGAGACAGAGTTGTAAGATATGTGAATGAACTTGGAAGAAACTACTAGCTGTATGAGAAAGGAAAAGCAATAGAAGAAATAAATGAAAGAGTGAATTGCTCACTTGGAGAATTTCATCAGAGCAATAGCCCAGCCAAGTCATTCATTGACTAAATTTCCACCAAATCTAGTATTAATGTCTAAAGAGAAATTTGATGAAATTGAAGGACTAAAGCATAAGATAAATTTGTTTGAAGAATGGATTGCACATTTGGTATAGCAGGGTGAAGAAATGATGAGAGATGCAATTGGAAAATGCAAGGAAGAATATCGTTGACTTGATAAGTCTAAAAGGCTTTTAGATGAGTGTAAGGACTACATGGACTAGAATGATGTAGAGGTAATGTGGTTAGATGTAGTTCTTATAATGGATGTCTAGGTGATGATTGAGGAGAAAGTGGTCACAAAACAAGATGTTCCAATGTTAAAGAAATGAAAGTTTTAACTAAATTGGGAAAGTGATGCTTTTCTACAATATATAATTGAGTTGGAAGAAATCATTGTGAAAAGTGAAAAGATAGTTAATAAGGACCTATATTTCATAGAGGCGCTTGCATAGCAACACTATGATCTCGAAGGAGTTGGGTAGGATGATGTAGAAGTTAAATCTTTCAGAGGTTGGATTGAGAAAATAAATAGGGATCCTTCCCAATCCTTAGGTTAGGTGGTCCTTAATGAGGCGATTAAATGTAGAAATCACATGAATAAGTATGAGATAGAAATATTGCAAAGGAATGAAATCATAAAGAAGATAATTGAAGGATATATGCAAGGAATAAATACAGTTGGAGGATGACATAGAGTACTCATAGGGAAAGTATAAATTGGGTGTTGATTGCATTTTGGGAATACAAGCAAAGGAAAGGAGAAGATGAATCCACAGAGGAAGTACCCACTAGGGAAGTGCTTATGATTAGGTAAGCTAAGCTTGAGGTTTTTTAATGTAATGGTGGTGATAAGTTTCATGGAGTGCATTTTGTGGTGAATTATTTTTGGACCATGTGTGCCAATTAAAACCCGTGGATTTTGAGGGAAAATTTTGGTAGTATTGTAAGATGTCTTTGATGTCCACATCCCAAAGGTTCAAGTTTTCAAGGATTACTAACTCCATGGTGAAATTCAAAGTTTCCTTTGACTTGATCTAGAATACTCCTTGTGCCAACTATCACTTTCCACGTGTTGCTTTTTGATTTGTTCTTTTGGATTATCTTTCGTGTGTTCTTTTGTAACTCTTTGGGTGGCCTTGTTCTTATAAAAGGTTGAGAGTTGTTTATTTTAGTAGGTTAAGAACTTGTGGATTACGAAGACTTAAAATTGGAATTTTACTAGTTTTATTTATTTTTCCTATTTTTTTACTATTCCACAATAAAAAACTTGTATGCTTCATGGAATTTTTCTAATATCAAAGCCAATATTAAAGTTATTTCTTAATATAAAATCTTACATAGTTTATTGTTTGTTTCTATCGAAGAAGCTAATGTGTTACGCTAGATTTGGGTGTACATTGACACTATTCGATGGAAAATGATCTCATATTTCTTTAAATTCTTGCATCATTCTATGCTTAGCTATGAAACAATATGGCAACATATAGAGTGGTTTGCTTTGCTTTGGTTTGTTTCATGGTGTATACATGGATAATAATTGAGAGAACTTTAAATATTAGGATCTTTAATGCTTTTCTTTAGAGTAGATGTTAAATATTTCTTGATAATGTTCTAAAAATGGTGAATTCATTGAGTATTATTATAAATATTTTGCATTCATGAAATTATAGATAAATATATGTTACATTTGCTAATTCATGGTGAATAATTTGGATTTATGAAGTATTTCTCGCAAATGATTTGTGTTCATGATGTTATGGAGTGATGAATGTTTAATTTGGTTAAGCTTTACTATGTTTTGCTAGACTCCACTATGGTAAGAAATTGTACACCCCTCGTGAGAAATAGTAAATTTATGCAATGAACCCTAAGTAAACCTATTGTGTCAAGACCTAACATTCTCGAACCTTTGGATTAACCAAGATCATCTTTTGATTAAGGATTTCTTGGTGAATCTTTCAAGAAAGGTAGGTTCTCACGTTCCTAGAAATGATGTAACTTATCTACTATTGGTGTGTGTGTGTACATCCGTCAACAACTATAAATAAATATCACAAAATGCCCCCTCATGCATTCCCCATCCTCCTCCTCTCCCCTTCCCCTATTTGTCAATAATATGGAGAAATAAAAAATTTCCTTGTAGGCTCTTGTTGGTCAATCTAACAATTACAAAAAAAAATATTGACAATCTAAGGAAACCACTTCCAATTAGAATTTTTTTAAGGTTGATAGTTATATAACTCTCAACCTATATAGAATATGTGAAATAACATGTTAGAGGTTACAATATCTAGATACTAACATAAAATGTAATCTAAATAAAATGAACATTAAATATATCTATTATCAGTCAACTTAGGTATGGCATGTCATGTGGTAGATAGGTCGATTGGGGAAATGTTGATTGGTTCAAAGGAGGCACCAAGTTCCATTGGGAGAGAGTCTGGTGGTTGTTATCTTAGTTCGAAGTTAAAGAATGCAAGTCATTGAGGACTAGTTGATGTAATCGGATGGCCTTGACCATGAGCAAGTTGCATCCTCTATGTGTAATGTGTCGCTGTCTGGATGGAAGAGGGTGGAGCTCTATTCATTTTCCAATAATATATTGTATTCCAAGGGATGTAATGGAGCTTGTGATTTCTTCTTTTATAATGACATGATCTATGCATAAATCTTAGAATAACCACCTCTTGAAGGACATGCCTATAGATGATGATATGACTCTTGGTCCACAATGGATAGAGAGGGTGTGGGAAGCTATGTGCTAGACATACCCCTTTAGAGATCTAAAAAAATAATGATAGATGTTGATCATGGCATGTGATATGCCACTAGCAAGGGGATCCTTGGATTGTCTATTGAATAGTAGCAGCAAATCCAACATCAATTTTCCTCCCTATATTCAAACCCATGGTGAAGATTGTTGGAGTTCTCTTGAAATAGAGGTCATAGTGTGAGGTCCTCTATCTTGGGAAATTATAAGTTATCACCCTCTATAATCCAATAAAAAATCCCACAACCAAGGCAAGGCAATGAGCTTGACTTGGGTGCACTTCAATCTAAAAAATAAAGTTATAAATGGAATGGTATGTCATAAAATGCACTTAGAGGTTAAAAATTATGCTCAAACTTGTAGAATGCAAGTTTTGCAAAAAGGGTAAAAGCACAAAGTTGTGTCACACTTTCAACCAAATTATCAGCACAATTGAATTTAAGTATTTCTAACTAAAACTCAATTTTGATCAAACATATGATCTAGTAAGATTTATTCTAGCTAAGTTAGATACTTCCACAACTTTTTCAACTAGAATTGTAGGCTAAAAATATATGGAGCACCACTTTGAGTTCAATTTATCAAAAAATTAAAATTATTTGAAAACTTGAAGTTTCAATAACTCCCACTAATGTAAATAACATTTTTTAAAATATAAAAATACCCTTTTGTAGATCCATAATGTAGTTTTCAAAAATATATTTATTTTAATAGTTTAATTATTATTTGCATTTTATATTTTATTTTTACTAAAAGTAGATTATCAGCACAAAATATTAGGTTGATTACCAATGCCAAAGAAAAATACTAAAACTTATTTAAAAAATTAAAAATATGATGCACTAGATAAAAAGAATCTATTTCAAGATGGTACAATTTCTTTCCATTTTAGAAAATATTTATTATGAAGTTGACATCACATGGAAACAATGTTTCTTTGATTCATACACATTTTAATATTTATTTAAAAGTATATATTTATCAAAATTGGTAAAAAATATATCCATGCACTAAAGTTTTAAATTATAAAAACACACAAAAAATTTGAAAGAAAAAAAAAAAAATTACTATAAAAAGTTTGACATCTCATGCAACTTCATTTTTCAGCATTTTATCAACAACTAAATTGTAGTGTTAATTTATTAAAAATTATTTTAAAATAATTTTTAAAAAAAATACAAACCTAAAATATACTAAAAATATATATATTTTACTAATTTATATCATTTAAAAATTCAAAACATATATGCCACTTTTTAGTGATTCAAGTTTAAAAGTTGGATCGGTGTTGGCCATTTCCTTTATAAAATGTGACACAACTTTGTGCTTTTACCCAAAAACATTACCTTGGATACAAGTGAAATTTGTACAAGTACATATTTCTATATAGGGTATGACCATATGGTCGTATAAGGGTACAAGTAAGAAAAATGCAAAAACTCAAAGTTACTATTTTTAACAAAATGAAAGATAATCGTTTCTTAAGCCTTCCAAATGCAATGATGATGTGTGTTTGGCTCCAAAATGCTTTTTTGATAGGGTTGAGTTCTTGATTCACCAAAAAAATGAGAAGGAACTTGTAATTCAATTCTTTGATACCTTGTTGGAGCAGCAAATAGTGAACACAAAATTTAAAACGTCCAAAAAATAATCAAGCACAATAGATTAGCTAAGAAACTATCATAAAACATATAAATGTTATAATGAACTATTCTTTTATATATAGGATAAGGAATAAGTAGGAAGGTGAAATAGAAATATTGACTAACCCTCCAAGAGATACGACACATGTACAAGTGTGAGAACATGTGTCGTGTGCCTATGAGGTGAGATAATTAAACCACTAAGTGAACTTAAGCTAGTGTGAATAGGACTACTAGGTGTAGGAACTAGATAAAAGATAGCTAGATGGATAAAAATACTTTACACACTAACAATAAATAGATGGTGACACTTGACATAAATGATACACAAGACTTGGTATCTTTTCCCAAAGGAAACAATACAATTGGTTTTAAATGGATATTTAAGAAGAAATTGGGTTCTTATGGTAATGTTAAAAAGTAGAAGGCATAGTTGTTGAAAAATATTACTCTCGGGTTGAGGGGGTGCATTATAGTTAGATATTTTCTCACATGTTGCTAAAATTTCATCAATTATATTCTTCCTTTCAAAGTAAATAGATTATAGTTTAGAGATTGAAGTAATGGATACAAAAATTTCTTTTCTTTGTGCTGATTTGGAGGAAGAAATATGACATAGAGCACTTCATGATGAAAGGTTAAAAAAATAAAAATTTATAATTTAAAAGGATATTTGTATAACCTCAAGTATTCTAGAAGTATTTGGTGCCAAAAATTTTAGATTATGATGAGTTTGATATTTTAGCATTATAAATCATATCATTATGTTTGTTATAAAGATAATGGCAATTTATTCTTCACTATTGCACATTATATGTTGATTACATGTTTATTGAAAAATGAAAATCTAATTGATTTTAGAACTAAGTCTTGACTTATAAAAATATTCAAAATGAAAGACCTAATAAAAAACATACATTCTTGATATGGAGACAAGGAGAGAGCGAGAGAGTGAATAGAAAGTTGTGACTTGGCTAGAGTGAACATAAGAATTTAATTTTGTAGAGGTTTTGATTAATGAAAAATGTAGGTTTGAAGGGACTTCGTAAACCCTAACGTGCGGAAGTGGTAATAAGATAAGACAATAGATCGCCCACCTGTAAAAGTTACAAAAACAATTCGCCTAATTACTAGACCATCACCAAAACATAAAACAAAAAGACAAGCCAAACGACCCTTAAAGTAGTTCTTTAAGCATTTTTGCAGCCCCCAAATCCTTGGCCGCCAACTTGTCATGCATTTCTATAATTTCTTCCACATCACGAGCAACATCCTTCTTACCTTTCTTGGTTTTACTATGAGTACAAACACTTGGAACAACAACCAAATTAGTTGAAAGCCAATCCATACCGGCTTCCTCCCCATGATCTGAGATCGCTTGATCACCGAACAATCCCTTCCCAGTCAGCTCCATGGCCTTCTGATTAAGGAAAATCATCCCCTCGGTCGATGCCTCTAGCTTCTCCTTACTTATGTTGATGAGTGTATCCAAATCCCTTCAGAGTTTCCTGTTCTGTCTCTCCAACACCGCCACTCTCGGTCCATAGTCATTCTTAAGAGCAGCAATTTCATCCACCATACAACCCACACTCGAATTCAAAGACTGAGACATAGCAAAAATAGAATCCTGCTCTTTCAGACTTCGCAGAGTAGAGATATTGCACCTGGCAATGGTATCATGCTTATTTTGGAGATCCTGAATCTCTTGAACAAGCCACATAAGCAAATTGAAAGAAATATCCGCCCCTTCCTTCACAAGGCCCGACACCAGCAAAAAATCCATAGAACCCTAGAACAAACCCTTGCCTTGATGTGAACCACCCAGTGGTTCCTCCAAATGAACATCCTCAGAACCCAACTTGGCCTTCCCCCGATCCTTAGAAGCAGAACCTCGAGAAAAATCTTCAGGGTTTTCAACCGAATTCTTTTTACCGACCACTAGGGACCCACCATCACCCAACACCTCAACTTGAAAACTACCAGCCACCTTCTCAATACTATCATTCATTTCCTTGGCACGACCCTTACACTTCTTACCACAGAGCCCTCAACAACACCCTCAGGAATCTTCAACTTATGTTTCACATGAGGAGCAGCTTTCGAGGAAGAAGGGAAAACATCACCCATAGACAGAGTATAATCTAGATTAGTATCAAAGCCATCAGACCAACCCTTCGACTCATCCCAAGCCTCCGTGCCAGTAGACTCCTGAATTTAAACAATATTGCATTTCCCACTATCTTTCCCCAATTTCTTAGAAACATGGGACCGAGGAGTTCTCACAATGCAGTTAGGTTTGATAAACTCAAAAATTAAAAGCATTAATCCTTCATGCAGAAAGGGATTCCTAGGGTTTTTTCTGTGATTCGAGATGCTTTCTTCCATAAACAACAGTAGATAGAAGGGAAAATAAACCAACTTACCATGGCGAAAATGGTTGAGTAGAACAAAATGATGACCATAGAGCATCGTAAATCTACCATCCAGAGTGAAGTAGGGCATTAACGCCACAACAACCGCCCACCAAATTGGATTGATCTTAGTTCGGTCATAGCCACCACAGTCCAAGCGAACCATTTTAGCCCTTTCCCTATCACGAAGAAAAGTCTGCCTAGCAGATTACGAAATATTCTCATCCCCGTAAAATTTCCTACCTTCCATAGATAAGCCAGTCACCTCTGCGATAAGATCTTCATCAATGGTAATATCCCTACCATGCAGACTCACCATGCGACCATGCTAGGAAACCACACACTCCTTAGAGACCCATAATTTAAAACCCTTCAGTCTCTCCAAGTAAGGAGTAACACCCCCTCTCTGCAAAATTTCTCAAACTCTAGGATTAGCCTTGGTATCATCGCAAGAGAGCGCCTTCGTTTGACACCTATCCCCACCCATCATTGAGAGACTTACAGAGCACTCATAGGACAAGGCAAAGACAATAGTCACATAGCTACCCAAAAAGCGTGTGAAGAAATCCAAAATAGTCCGGAAGGAGATAATGCAAAGGACTCTAAAACACATCTGCTGAGAGAAGCCACAAATTCCAATGATCATAATTTGTGCGATAAGTCCCATCATACTGCTAAATTCATGATTCCCACGCAAGCCCAAAAAAAAGGAGGTGGGCATAGTAGAAAAATTAATGCCGACCATTAAGAATAAGCGTGCTTAAATCAATTGGAAGGACTTCATCCTCCCTCCACATTTTAGCCGAAGACACACCATAATTCGCCAGCCAATTAGCCACGACATTCGCTTCCCTATAGGCATGGGAAATATAAATTTCTTCAAACTCCCCACAAAAGGAAATAGCATCCACAATAAAATTATTAAGACCAAGAAGGGGGAGTTCCTTGCTTAAGGAAATTGATAATATTCAACGAATCACCTTTGATCCAAAGTTTAGAGATCCTCAAATCCCTAGCCATCTTGATGCTATGATAGGCTGCAGTAGCTTCAGTAAGGTGGTTTGTTTGGATTCCCAAAGGGAGTTCCACCGCTGAAAAAAACCTACCATTGTGATCTCTCAACACTCCTCCACAGCCAACAGGACCCAGATTACCTTTTCCTGAACCATCAAAGTTGATTTTGAACCAACCAGGAGGGGGGGGAAACCACTTCACCCCGTCCCTTGCAAGGTTAGCCTTCCTCAAGGACTTAGCAATGTCAAGGGAGAGTTTCCAATTAGACTTGACCTCAACATCATAATCAAACACCTGCACTTTTATGAGAATATTAATCTTATCAACCACCAACAACAGATTCTCCTTGATGGTAGAAATAATTTTGAAGAAAAGGGAGAGAGGAGGAATAGCAATATCTCTAAAAATCCTATTGTTCCTCTCCTTCCACAACCCCCATAGAAAATGTGGCAAATCAAGAGACCAAAGAAGCATCAAAGTAGGATTAGACGAAGGAGACTTCCACTAAAGCCATAAGTCCCAAACAGAGGCAGGAAAAATCCATTCCAAACGCCAGAGTTTGAGAAAGAGGGACCAAACTTCCAAGCATAACTGCATCCAATGAACAAATCAGAAAAATCCTCTGCATCCATCATACAAAGATAACATTTGTTCGGCATGGAGAAGCCCCGTTTCTACAAGTTATTAATGGTAAGAATCTTATCCTGAACAAGCAACTAGAGAAACATGTTAATCTTGGGTATAAGCTGTAGAGACCAAACTAGGCCCCATGGCGGCCTTGGACCCACAATATCGGTATAAGACTTAAAAGAAGAATCCACCGAGAAAGCACCACTCGAAAGTCTATTCCAAATCACCTTATCCCTACAAGGAGAAGCAGGGACATGAACTCTAGAGAAATCCATAAAAAGGTCCTCCAACTTAGGGAACACCTCATGAATCTTCCTACATTCCTCGTTAACGATGTAATCCGCCACATAATTCCCAAATTCACGAGAGCACACTTCCCTCTAGGGGTTAGCCCACTGAGATTCATGCAGAGGAAAATGCCCAAACTACCAATCATCCCAAAAAAGAATATCACGGCCATCCCCAACCACCCAGAATAGGCTAGTAGATAACAACCCTCTCGCTTTGGAAATTGAGTTCTAGAAGAAAGATCCCGAAGGAGGAGAGAAATCCTTATTCAAAAACTCCTGAAATTTGTTCCCTTGAGGGAGATATTTAGAGGTCAAAATTTGTCCTCACTCCTTCTCCCCGCAAAGGAGATGCCACAACTGCTTAGCAACAAGAGCCAAATTAGAGGGCTTAATTCTGTGCAGACCCAATCCCCCATTAGACTTTGACTTGCAGACCTCCTCCCAGGAAACTAAACTCAACCTTTTTCTGTCCTCCACCCCGACCAGAGGAACTTCCTCTGGGTGGATTCAATTTTCTCCCAATACTTATGAGGCATTTGAAAGACTAAGAGCATACACAGGAAAATTATGAAGAGTAGACTTGATGAGCACCAATTTACCTGCCTGGCTAAGTAACACACCTTTCCAACCCGCCAATTTCGAATTGAACTTATCAATCAGACCATTCCAGAAGGAGTCATGAGAAGAATTGGCACCAAGCGGTAACCCAAGGTAGGTGGAAGGAAGGTTCCCAACCGAACATTGAAGAATCCTGATAATTCTCTACACCCTTCTTTCAGGAGTGTTAAGAAAGAAGATCATACTTTTGGGAAGGCTAACCAACTGGCTCAAAGCCGCCTCATACCTCTGAAGAGTAGCCTCTATAGTTCTAGCTTTCACAATAGAGGCTTCACCCAAAATTAGAGTGTCATCAACAAACTGCTAGTGCCCACAAGACGACGAAGAAGAAGAGGGTCTTAAACCCATTAGAGCTCCTGAGGCAAGTTTAAGTTGTAGCGCTCTCCCCAAAGTCTCGTCTAGAATGATAAAAAGAAAGGGAGAAATAGGATCGCCCTGTCGTACCCCTCTAGAAATTTTGAAGAAATCAAAAGGGGAACCATTCACAAGCACATAAAAAGTTGTCGAAGAAACGAGGCTCTTAACCAACTGAACAAAAGTCTCTGAAAATCCAAAAGCCCTTAGAATTCTAAACAAGAAGGACCAATTAGTTTTGTCATAGGCTTTAACCAGATCCAATTTAAGCAAGAAGCTAGGCCTTTTATTAACCATCAGCGAATGAATGTTCTCATGCACAGTGATGATAGGGTCAATAATTTGTTTCCCCGCGACAAAACCACTCTGATTGGGAGAGATGATCAAAGGAAGAACCTTCTGCAGCCTCAAAGCAAGCACCTTAGAAAAGATCTTGTAAATAGAATTACACAAGCTGATTGGTTTGAACTCATTAAAAGCCGAAGCCCCGGGACCTTAGAAATCAACACCAAAAATGTAGCATTTAATTCCTTAAGCAGATTCCTACTACCAAAAAATTCTTTTGTAGCATCCACAACATCCTTAGACACAATCGGCCAGAAGTCTTGAAAGAAAAACATAGGAAACCTATAAGGCCTAGGGGCCTTATTCCCAATGAAGGAGAAGACCGCACTTCTGACTTCCATAGCCATAGGAATACAATAAAGCATCCGGTTGATATCCATAGTCACCAGACTAGGAATAATCTACAACAACCAATCCTGATCAACCAACGACAAAACAAAATCATCGGACAAAAGATTAGAGAAAAAAGAGATAGCCTCCCTTCTAATATCAGCCTCATTCTCAATCACCCTACCATCCACACATATAGACTTAATGCAATTAGAATCCCTATGCTTAAGGGTTGTGAGGTGAAAAAATTTGGTGTTCCTGTCACCACAATTCAACCACACCATCTGAGATCTCTGTTTCCAAAACTCTTCCTCTCTGGCCACAATATTATGAAGACGGGACAACAACACACTCTCCTTAGAGGCCAAAGAAGCATCATAACCCCTCGATTGAATATTTTGTTGAACACGATCAAGATCCACCTTGATGCGAGCCTTCTCATGGAAAATATTACCAAAGGACTCTTTATTCCAATTCCTCACATTCGCCTTAACAGCCGCCAATTTCTTCACCACCCTATACATAGCCGAACCATCCACTCTAATGTCCCACCATTCATCCAGCTTGGACTTAAAATCTGGATGAGAGGTCCACACCTTTTCAAAATGTAAAGGGAAAGCTCTCCTACGACCTGCCACATCAGCCGAGAGGGAGATGGGAAAATGATCCAATCCCAACTGGGTCAAGGCAGAAAGGGAACAAGAAAATTGAGCCAGCCACTTGTGAGAAAGAAGGGCCCTGTCCAATTTGACTTGAATAAGAGCATCACCCATCCTCCGATTCGACCACGTAAAAGAAGCACCTTGAAGATCCACATCAAATAAAGCATTATCATTGACAAAAGTCATCAAGTCAAACCTAATTTCCTCATCAATTTGAGAGCCTCCCAGTTTATCATCAGCACTCAGAGGGGTGTTGAAGTCCCCCATAACCAGCCAGTTATCAAAAGGAAATAAAGTCCTAAAGGAACACAAACTCTCTCAAAAACGCTTACGAGCACTTCTAACATTAGGAGCATAAATATTAGAAGCAATCCAAGAGAAATTACCATAAGAGTGATAAAAGGAAGTGGAAATGTGATTAGGAACCCCGTAAACAACCTTACCAACCACAACTTTCATATTCCAGAAGGTAGCCACACCTCCAGATGCCCCATCCGCATCAAAACCATGAAGACCACAATCTTTAAAGAGCCTTTTCTTCAAACCTTCCAACCTTTCCACAAGAATTTTCATCTCTTGAATCAAAATCACATCCGGTTTCAGATCCCTCACTAAATTTGCAAGGAGATCCTATTTGTGAGGGTGATTTAACCGTCACATATTCCATGAGAGAATCTTCATTGAGGGGTATGAGATGCTCCCTTGGAACACATCTCGAAAAGGTTTTTTTGGGAGCCATCTGCAATATCCACTTTGCTTTCTTTCTCCCTGCTCTGCAACAAGGTGGGTCTACCTCTTCCCCTTGGTTCAGACCCATAATCAGCCTTAGAACGATTCCTTGTGGGAATCCCCAGAGGGGACCTATTCTTTTTCCTATTTCTAGTCTTGACCGGAGAAAAATGAGGATCCTTTACTTGCTACGAGCAACTCAACCCGTAGTCATTGATAGAAGAGGTGAGCATCAAATTTGAAAGAGCCCTTGATGGGTCCTGAAGAGATGCTTCCCCACTACCTTTCTCCCTAATAATAGGAGAGGAAACCACCAGAGATGGGTCCTTACCCTTCACTTCAATCTCCCCAGAGAGAGAGTCCTTAATGACATCCTCACCACCAGCACCATCTGACCCCTCAGCAGGGGCCAGCTCAGAAGCAACCTCACCTCCATTAGGCCCCATAACATGGCCCTCAACACTAGCAGCCACCTTCCCTTCCTCAAACTCTGGAGCAACTTTAGAAGAATGAAGCACTCGAGGGGGAACGACACCCGCTTCCTCAACAACACCAACCTCCTTAACAAAAGACTTCAAAACTTCCTCAGGTTTCAAAGTCTCATCCCCTTCCTCTGCATTTTGTTTCTCTCTCCATTCCACTCGCTGTTGGGGAGGGATAGGCTTAACCTTTGACGGGAACTTCTTGGTCCAGTGGCCCACCTTTTTAAAATGGAAGCAAAAAAAGGGGATCGATTCATACTCAATTGATTGAATCCAATCACCCAACTTCGAGTTAATAGTCACCTTTTTAGGCAAGTCCGTAGATTGGTCAACAATGACATAAACCCTGACATATACTAATCTTTTCCTTGAAGTCGTCATTTGATCAATACACAAGAGTTTACCAAACATACTAGCAATACCCATAAATACTTGTTCATCCCAAGACTCCGGAGGAAGAGTAGGTAATCTCACCCAAATAGGGGCCAAAGAGAAAGAACAAGAATTGGGATTAAAACCGGACTCCCATTTCTTTAGAACCAAGGATGACTTACCAATTAACCACGGTCCACCAGTGAGAACAACTACCATATCCTCATTACATGTGAAGGTGAAGGAGAAAAAACCTTTTGCCATTGCAACAACCTCCACTTTCCCTTGTGTTCTCTACCTCTTAGAAGCAAGGTTACGAATCGGCTCCACATTAGGGCGAGGCCCCATAAATTTCCCAACTAGAGTAAGGTCCATCAAACCAACCTATTATCAATAATCTTGTTAGGAATAGACACCGAGTATTCCCCAGTAACCGGATTCACCTTAAAGCTAACCAGAATCAAAGAGCTTTTTCCCTTTGGTTTAGCCCCCAAAAGACTAGACCAGCTAGGACCATTTGATGAGACCTCCACATGCTTATGTCCTTCAACACCAACTTTCCCAAAAATCTCTGGACAAGGGGAAGAGGACGGGCTCACATTGTGAGGAAAGGCCCCCACACCAAGATTGAAATTTCCACCATCCACGCCAAAGAATCTGGAAGAAACAGTAGGAAAGAGGACCCACCAGCTAAGCCCACAACACCACTGCAAGTTGACAAGTCTTCACCATCACCGACAACAACATCCGACCTACCACCATTACCACCAAGGATCAAACCAACATTTCCCCGCTTTTGCAAAATTTTGAACTAACGCCACCCCAACTCTAAGAGTCTCCCATCGTGATTCACGTATTAATTTTGTAGAGGTTTTACATGCATGATTATAGAAAATTGTGTGTTTCTATTAATTTGGGGGAAAATAATCTATTACATCATTAACCTTCCAAGATGGAAGACATGAGAGCAATACCTTATCAAAGTGTATTTGGAAGTTTAATGTAAGTTATGGTATGTACTAGACAAGACATTGCCTAATAGTGGTAGTTATCAATACATTTATGTCTAATACTAAATGGATTCATTAGGATGAAATCAAGAGAGTATTTAAATATTTTTTAGGGTCCCTAAAAATATTCCTTGTTCTAAATATCTAGGCATGCCTTGGATATTTATAGTTATGTAGACTCATATTGGGCTAGAAAAGTTGATAACACAAAATCCATCAATGCTTATGTGTTAACCTTATTTGATGTTCAATACAATTTTTTGGATAAGTTATAGGTTGTGGTTATGGTTGTTTTGTCCAATATGTTTAATGATTAAGAATCTATTCAATTGAAAATATTATATTTTTATGTTGGGTTGAATCAAGGTGTAATTACTCTTTATTTTGATAGTTAGTGTATAATTTATTTAACAATGAACTTGACATTACATTCAAGGACCAAGCACATAGATGTGTGGTTTCATTTTGTGAGAGATATGGTTGAAGATGGAAGGTTTAAATTAGAGAAATAAAAACTTTGACTAATGTTGCAGATGCTTTAACCAAGCTTGTAAGTATAGAGAAATTCAATTAGCGTTTGGAGTCTATGGGTCTTTCAACCCCTAGCAATTAGATTCCATGATACTATGTTTCGATTATTATTATTATTATTTATAAAATCTAGTCTTATACCTCGGGTTAATGGAGCATGCACTGGAACACTTGTAATTGATCCTCCTACCTTTTCTCGCTATGAAGCAAAGTTGAACTTGAGACCTTGAGGGAGCAAACCCCAAGCCCCAACCAACTTTGCTACAAGTGGTGGTTGTTTTGATTTATTAGTTATTTAACACTTTTTTGCTTTTTTTTTTAATTTTATTATTACATAAATTCCACCCAAACCAAAAAAATAGGGTGTTGGAATTTATGGTGACACATTTGTTTAATTTGTGGTGCCTTGGAAAGTATGTTTTAATTTTTCATTGAGGAGTGTATTTAAGAAAAACTGGAATGCCCCTATATTTGATGGATTGTATGGTAGATGTGTAAGATCCTGTCACGTCTTATTTCCCTTGCATAATTTAACCATTAAATTGAGAAAGATAAATTAATATTTTTTTTTTTATTTTTTTGATAGGTAAGCGCTACCAGTATGGGGGTAGCTCCCTATATTACTAAAATATGAAAATACATAAGATAATGAGCAGAAGCTTGTGCATAATTAACCATTAAAGCCCATCAGGCCAAGCCATTATAGATAAAAGCCAGTCCATGTCCAATAGTTAGCAACTAGTCTCCACTGCCAACGGACACCCAATTTTCCTTCGAGACTAGAAAAGCTTGAAACACGTTCAAGACTCTCTACAAAATCCCAGTTCTGAACAGCTCCCATGCATTCTATTTTAGGGTTAGATCGGCCTTATTTGGGTGGTTACCAGTTGAAGATCCTTCCCTACTAGCATCTGTATTCTCTTCTTCCACTGCCTTATTTGGGTCACTATCCATTTCAAACTAGATCCGGAGATAGCTCGCCCATTTTCCTTGCTCAACTACCATGATGACATTTGCAACAACAGCTCTATTGTATTCTAGGATGAAGTCGTTAACCATCTCGAATGCACGTCTCCCTTGAGCCGATAATGTCAATCACAAACATATGACAGTTTCCAATTATGAAATCGTCACTAACTAGAAATTAATAAGAAAATTAAATATATATATATATACCTTTTTGATTTTCTGAATGTATGGAAAATAAAATAAAATAAATTAAAGAGCTTAGTTTTTCTCTTAATATTATTATATATATATTTAAAAGAATAGACATAAAAATAATTATAAATTTGATTTACTATATTACTATTAAATTAATAAATAAAATTTAATTTTAAATTAAAAGTAAACAAATTAAGTTATTAAAGCTAATTATTAAATTATTGAAAATTTAAAATATTAAACATGTTGCATACATAGGGTGACTATTTAAAACTCATAACTGAATGAATAATCGACCACAAAAGGCCACCTTATTGAAATAAACAAAAGTTACTTATGGTTAATAAATGATATGGTAATCGGGAGTCAAAAAGGTTAGTAGGAGGAAGACGAGGGAGTGTTAGAGGCATAAGAAAGGGAGAGAAGGTGAATATAAGAATGCATAAAGAGGTTACAAACATGCATTAGGTTTTTTGTGTGAAGAGGTATGGGATCACCTCTTTCCATGAAAAAGATAATGATGGAAACGCTGGAAGAATGAAGGTAGGGCCAAACCTTGGAAGACCATCAATACCATGCTAGGAAACCATCAAAGTAAGAATTGATTTATTTCATTAGTTGTATCTTTTTATTGCATTAAGTAAACTTCTATCAACATGTTTTAAATTGCACGATCTATGTATGTTCTTTTCACAACTAAATGGTTAAAATCTCACATCACTGCTATCTTTTCATTTCAAAACTCCTTTTCTTTAAGAATAATCCTTCAATCAGTCTGTAATAGCACTATCAATTAAATGTGCAAAAAGAATAGTATTTTTCTTTCTATTAATTCTCTAGATCTAACTATTTAAAACTATGATAATTATGGATTGATCAATATCAGAACAATAAAGTCTTTAAGCTTGCATATTAACAACTCGCGTGGGTTCTAAGGGTAGGATATAATATTAAAAAGTAGTTTTCAATCTATCGATTCAATTCTTTGGCTTTCACCTAAGGAAGAAGAAGCAATTTCAATTTAAATCTACCAACCATTTTTTTCATTATAAAATTGGATGAAACTCTGGCTTTGTATTATGCTTGATCCACAACCTGCTCAAAAGTTTCCTAATAGGGTTTTGGAATCTAGTGTTGCACTCAACATTTGAATTTTCATGAAGGTTTCTCAGTCCATTTCAATAAATCCATATTGTGCTTAGCTTGCGGCCATAGCTATCCTCCAGACCACTATCTTTTATGGGGCATTTTGTTAAACAATTTCATGTGTCATGTTATACAGAGAAAATCCATTTATTAAATCGAACAAAAGATTCCATTTTACTAACATTGTCCATGTCTACACTCAAGTAGGAAAGATATTGATAGAAGGCTATGAAATATGGGATTATGCCTTCGAATAGTTTTCCTTGATGTTTCTAAAGCTCTTCCAATGAATTTACTTTATGCATAACTCGTATCCCATCATTTCATGATACTACATTCCTTTTAAGGTTTTTTGTCAAACAGTTCTATGTGCCTTATCTATGCTTCCACATTTTTGCTTATTCCATTAGCAGGGTAGTTGCAATTTAATCATTTAATTGTTTTGAATGTATTCAGTTCTCTTCAGGGATTAATAGAATTCTTGTTTTCTCATATCGATGATAAGTATTTAGGTGTTTGCAATTTTTTCCTGTCCTATAGGAGTTGATTAACCTTTTCAATGTCAAAATGTGATGAAAGATAATAATTCTATTGTTAAAACTTGTAGAATGAGTACCAACAAGTTTAATACTATTTTAGTTCTTTTTCTTTTGGGTCTGATTGAGTTTTATTGAAACAAATAATTTTTTAGAAGGGGATCATATGGTTTTTATTTCTTTAATATCTTGTATAAATGTTCTTCAAGTAAAGAAAAAAAGAGAAAACAATACCATAGCTGGAAAGAAGTAAGGGTTATTTTCTTTTTATGTTTGAAAATTTACTTGAATTATGTCAACACTCAAGTTTTCTTATGTGTTGAGAGGATTATTCCAAAAGTATTTTATCTTAAGATAATTTCATGTTTAACCTTATAATGGGAAGGACTAAGAATTAGCATTACTACTTTTTAGATGGTATTGGGTAAGATGGTAACTATTTTGTATATTGCTTTAGACCTAAATGTGGGATTACAATAACATTAGTTAATTTTGTCTTAACCTTATTTGGAAACCAAACTTCGCGTGAATGTCAATCATGATAGCACTAAATGATTCATATAAGGGTATTTGTTACTCCTTTTCCATTCGAAACATTTTATGCCAGTATGGAATACATTTTTCATTCGTAATTAGATACTGATTTAGTCTACCAACTTGATTCTCATTCTTGCATCATTATTGAAATTATCTTTGTTATTGAATTATCTTACTAACCTATCACCCTAGTCTTATTAATGCATATTGTGACTTTTGCATTGCTTGGATTGAAACCACAACTATAATTATAATCATCTATTTGGTTATGATATAGTCATCCTCATCCTTATTAATACATGGTTTCCATATTTACTCAAGTGGTCCTTGCGTAGTGTTATGATTGTGAAAGTTAATCATTACGCTATTTAGTAAAATGGAGCCCTTTAGATTATTCGTTGTTGTCTATCTTTATGTATTTCCTACGCTAATGTAAAAATTAGGCGTATGTGTAGCATAGATAAACTTGTATTGTTATGAACCTGATTTTTAAATTGTATTATGTAGAAAAAACTATTTTCTTTATGGTAAAATATGCTAGATAATTGAACTAGTCAATATTACGTGAGAATGAAATAGTATGTGATGAAATTAGATAATGTAAGGAAATAGAAAATAATGCATAAAAGGTTTGAATTTATGAATGTTGTTAATATATTCACTTGCCTAAAAAAAGATAACAAATGCTCGTTATTTTCTACGATCTTTTTCCTATTAGTATTTCTTAGAGTGTTTTCTTAATGTGATATTTAAGTATGTTACTATCTATTATGAGTGTTCTCTTCCTATGATTATCTTGTATACTTCTGCATTCATGGGTGTTGTGGTGCCACCTTCAAGATGCCGGGTAAATGTGGGCACCGGGCGAGCATAGATTCCCAATTCTTCCATCTACCATTATCTTGTTGCATGGCGACACTGCCTAATCTTTAGACCATTATAACTTAGATGGGTATAATATATATTATTTCTCTCTTTCATATCCTAGTATCGATCATAGCATGTTCTAGAGTAATTATAAATGCATGTAGATATACTAGGCATGCACCAAATTCCATCTTGTACATCAATTACTTTTTGCTAAGCATCTCGTATGGTCGGTGGTTCTTCTCGTATTGGAAGAATCCCTTTGGGGAAGTGTGTTTCCATGGTTAGGTGCCGTAAGTGGATTAGACTATGTTTCATCTCCTAATTTTAGATGACTTTGAGAAGAGGGTTACTGGCAAGAGTCTCGATATTTCTATCTCTATTTGTAATGTATTGATATTAGTATATGAACCTAAAAGCTCTGGTGCAACCCTTGCGGACGATCCCGCATACACCCATTCCATAACTTTACAAGCACCTTCCCGGCGTATAATGGCGACGATACAGTCACGTACTGGCGATCTTCCTGGCATTACTGCAAAACTGGAAATCATTTACCAAACTATTGCTCATTTCCATTGTCATATTTGAGTTCCCATACTTTATAGTATATGGGTGACAGGGAGTTACTGAATGCTAAGAAAACACTATTCTCTTGAAGCCACAATTGGAGTTACACACCTGAAGTGCCTCCAAAGTTGGGTAGAAACTTTGAATGCGGTTGTGCTGGATTTTGGGCCAAACCAGAAGTTGCAATTCGTGGTGATTCTCAGCACCTTATTTAAAAAAAAAACTATTTTATAGTCAAATTTTCTCATTGTCATAAATTGAGTGTTTGATTTATAATTTTATATGTATAAACTTATAGGCGCCAAAATGCTACCAAAATTACTCCACTTGATTGTATGCTAGTACGACTCCATTAAAAAATTTCTCTTTGTGTGTCTTGTATTCTCTTTGTGGATTTCAATAATATATTGAGCTACTTTGGAGTGTGGGGTTTTTATCCTAAAATGGTTTTCCCCATGTAATATTGGTGTTTTATACTTCTTTATTTATGCATTTATATGTGATTTTCATATTTTATAATAATTTAGATCAATTTTTAAAGTTTTATATACAATTATCTTAAAATTAGCATAGGAAGTTGATTTCACTACCTTTTCTTCCTTAAATATTTCATTTTATTCTTCTTCATCATTTATAGTATCTTTTATCTATAAATTTGTAAAGGTATTTGAAGAGGGTTGTTTAATAGCAGGCCCTATTTTTCCACATACCTTTGTTTTTTACACTTCACTTTTTTGAAATTTAAGCAATAAAAATTAAAAACATAAAATAAGAATGAAAACAAAAATATAAATCTTGATTCAAAAATTAACTACAACCCACATATTTAGTGTGCATTAATATATTTTAACAATAAGTGGGTGCTCAACTCAACAACATAGTATTAATATTTTTTAAGTAATGAAAACAACAAAGATATTTTGCATGAAGATTCATGATGAAAATGATGAATGAGAGGATGAGTTTATAAATCTTTGGAAGATCAGATGGATGGTCGTTATTCAATCAAAAATCAAGAGTTAACTCAGGTGATTGTGGATTTAGCTCCAAGATGTGGATAAGTTAATTAAAATTATTGAGGTAAATTACTATTTTGAACTCATAAGAGGATAATAATAAATTTATTATCATTACATAGATAATTAGATGTGGAAGTTACTAAATCAATGAAGTTAACTAAATAGGAGATAATTAATAATTTATTTGAATGGATGATTAGCTCATATTAATCAAATAATAAATAATGATCATAATGAAAATTAAATGATGTGATAATTAATGAATATTAATGATAATGTAATGTGAATAATGAATGATTATTCTAGGAATTATTTTAGTTTCTATATTTTCCCTCGCACAAACATTGGTTCTAAAGCAGTTACCAAGAAAAATTAATAGTAGAGATGAAGAAAGATGATATGTCCCATTTATGGAATAAGCACAAAACATCTGCTATGTAGAGGGATGAATGACGTCCGATTAAGAAGTTACTATGAAAATTTGAGTAGAGTTTTAGGGTACAGGGGAAGAAAATTCAATGCGATAAAAATGGTGTAAGAAAACTAGAGAAAAAATAGAGAAAAACTAAAAGATGGATGCAAGAAGAGTAATTATGAATGAAATAAGGATGATAGATTTATTATGGTGATTAGTTATTTTTGCATGAGGAAAAATTCTTGTATGTAATATAGTAATGGATGTTATGCACCAGGGTATATGAGACCAAGGTGACAATTTATCCAATGCATGAACTCACAATAAAGTAGTATACTAGAGGATACCCAAAAACTCAAAAATTGTTTGATGCTCTTGGTGGATCTTTAATGAGATAACCAATATAAATAACTCCCTACACATAACAAGGTGTTGTGACCTTGGTGGGTTGAATAAGGGAACGACAAACAAACACATTACATAGAAATAATAGACCTTTCCCCAATGTATACCCTTCAAAGTGTCCCATGATATATAATGATCACAATGACCTTTAGTAGTAATATTATGATTCAAAATATAAGTCAAATTATAAATCCAAAGATCAAAAAGATAAATCAAGGAAACAAAAAATCAATTGTCAACCAACACACATCAATGTGACCTCTTGCCAAAGTGTTGAAAGAGATGGATAAGGATCATACCTAATTTGTGCAAGGATGCATCCTACTAAGGAAAGTGATATAATAATAAAGAAAATTTAACAATGAAAAAAAATGTGACAACTATATGTTATTGATGTTAACTTAGAGTTGTGAGGTTTTAAGTTCAAAGTGTAATACTTTTTTAAAGGTTTCAAAGTGCATGTTGATATTTCACTTTTTTTAATGGAAAAATGGGAAAATAAATGAAAATTATTTATTTTGGAAGTCATCTTGGTCAATAAGTGATCCAAAATGTGTAAAACATTATATGATCCAAAGTAGGATGTATTCATCTATGCTAGTGTATAATAAGACACAAAATGTGACAGCTAGAAAAATAAACTAATGAAGTAGAACAATATGAGGGATGGACGAGGACCTAAAAGATGGTGGAATATAATTTATTACACATGGCACTTCCAAGTAAGTTTTCACCATGTTACTTGTCCAAGTCACCACTAGATGTGGATTTCACCAAAGGGTGATTTTACTTTTCTATTTTTATAAAAAAAATTATATTTTCATCACAAAAATTCACCCAAGGCACCATAGGAAATTTTTTCACTATAGGACCATTTTTATTAATTTTTTATTTTTTATATATTTGATTAGGATATTCTTTATATCAAGCATGGAAGTTATTTCAATGCATAATGTTGATTGATTCATTGATCTCCTGACCCTCAAGAGTAACTAATTGATATTCTCCTAAACCATACTTGGTAATGGTGACATATGAGCCCAACCATTTAGACTAAAACTAACCTTTCTTATCTCTATCCTAGATATTTTTCTAATTTTCCTTAAGGAAAATATCACCAATCTTCAATTCATCAACTTTGAGCTCCTTTTTGTAACTATAGTGGAGATTATTCTAGTCTTACAAAAAATGATTGAGGGCATTGAGATCTCATTAATCCATAAGTTATAACGCATGCTAGTGTGTAACCTGATACTTCTCATTATAAATGACGTACCATAAGGATACACTTGTTTGCTAGTGAAAATAATTATTTTTCTTCAAAAGGTGAGATAATGGCTGACACTTGTTTGCTAGTTATGAAATGAATCTTTTGATAACCTAGAGTTAAACCCTAAAGACTAAATAATTTTTTGAGAGTTTCTAGAGGTGGTTATTAGTATTAAAATGTATTTTATACATCTAGTTACCATTTATATAGTTTCTAGACATAGTAGACATATTCACATTAGCTTAAGTTCACTTAGTGGTTTAGTTGTCTCAACTCATACACATGACATATTCTCTCACACTTGTCTCATGTGCTCTTCATGAGTCACATTTGTTGGACGATTAGTTAGTGTTTATATTTCACCTTCCTACTTCTTCCTTGCCCTACATATATAAGGAGAGATCATTGTATATAAATATGTTCTATGATATTTTTTTCCTAATTTATTTTTTCTTGAATTCTCTTGTGAAAGTTATTGAATTTTCCATTCATAGTTTTTCTACTCCAACATGGTATCAAAACACTTAATTGCAAGTTCTTTCTTATTTTTTGGTGAATCAAGCACTAATCCCTATTAATGAAGCATCCTGGAGCCAAATGAATATTGACATTTAGTCTAGAAGGCTCAAGAAATGAAAAATAATAGGTTTCATTTTGTCAAAATGGTAGCTTTAACTTTTTCAAAAAAATGCCACAATACCCTATGTTGTACTATTGTATAGTTGTACCTTTTACAAAATTTTGGGATGTTTTCTTGGCCCAAATTAGCTTGTTTGGAGGGTTTCAAGAGTTTTAAAAGAGTCTACATTCCCATTGGAATTGCAGGGTCTAAAGTGTTTCACAATCCTATTTACTCACCATAATCATTGTCCCTACATAGTTGAATAATTTCAAGGATGAATTTTTCATTGTGTCCCACTTGATGTCTTTGAACCAGAGAATAAGAAGTTATCACCTCTATAATAATTTTAATTTGGTATGATTACCTTTGTAATAGGTTTTATTTGGCATGATTACCTATGTAATAGTTTTAATTAGGTCCTACTCAACCAATTGTAACCATGAGATCCATTTATCAATGAGTTTATTCCTACTATTAGGGTTTTCTTCTTTTTGCAAGATTAGACTTCTCTAATTTTGCAATTGGAAAGACCTATAGTTGGGAATCTCCAAATAATCCATGTAGAATTTATTTGAATACTCTATGTAGAAGTAACCCAAGTAAATCCAATCACTATCCTATGCATCAATATTCTTGGTTACTATCTTTGTACCAAGATACAAGGTTTTTGTTGTTTTCTGGTTTCCATATTTTGACTAGATT
>VDFB02178298.1:0-17028 GCA_007258455.2 Sequoia sempervirens | reverse complement strand
TATAACATGAGCGTGTTATAATGCACTCATGTTATGAGTTTTCAAAAAAAATTAAAAAGTGGTCACAAATTGGCTACCCATCTTCATACACTCACCTGATATAGAAAGGTACCTAGAGGATCAAAGATGACTAAACAAGATCTAGAAACCCTGAAATTTGCTATCTTTGATGTGTACTAGGACTCATACGCCATATGGGAAATTTAGTCCCAATTTAGGGTTTCTAGGTAGAAACTATAATCTTTAGGTGGCAGATTAGGATGCTCTGAAAACTAGTAAAATGGTTGTATAAGGACTCTTATGCCCAAGGTGGTGATTTAGTCCTGCTCACATAAATCTACAAAACACACATCACAAGAGAGAGGGAAAAGTCTTATTTTTGTTAGTGGATGGGGGTTTGCCTTAGTCATACCTTGTTTGAGTAATTAAACTTTGAAATGAATTGAAATACTATGAAGGAATAATGAATGAACAAATGAATGTAACAACTCACCAAAACCTTGTTGAATCCTTGGAGTGTAGACCTGAAACATGTATGAATTGGCCTCAATGGATGTACATCTTGATCATGAAACTTGATATGGCTTTGAGTGCTTGAACTTCAATCACAAATACTACATCAAAATGTTAGCTCACAAACACATATGATGCATGAAGACCTTTCATTGATGCTCCAAAATGTTTGATAATCAACTCTTGAATGCTCTAGAATGCTCTAGATCTAGGGGGCACTCTCTTGCTTGAAGATTCTTAGGGTACTTAGGTGAAATAATGACTTGAAAGCTTAATTATATAGGCACTCCATCTAATTTTCCATTTATTAGATCCCAAATGTCAATATTCAAAAAAATTGACTTGAAAACCCTAATTTTCCTCTCAAAACCAAAAAAAGGGGCCAAATGGGACTCATACACCCAAGGTGGTGTATGGGTCCCAACCTAGATTTTTGGGCTAAGAAAATGTTGAGGTGTTAGAGAATTAAATGTATTTGTTAAATTTTTTAGGATTTTAGTTGAAATAAGCCTTGAGATGCATAATAAAGGGTCTTAGGAGCATATTAATGATAATTTGAAGGTCATAAATGCAAGAGGGACCAAAACTTAGTGTGAAGATGTAAATAAATACACTTTCCAACACTAAATTAAGGAGAAATTAGGTTCATTTAGTTTAAAAGGGTCCTAAACTTAATGTGAATATGTAAAATACATTACAACACTAAATCAAGGAAACATTAGGCTTAGTTTAATATTAATTATTCCCAAATTAAGTGTTGAAAAGGGATACTTTTTCCTACACTACATTTAGCCCCCACTTTAGTGAGAGGAGAAACTTGCTTCAAACTCACACTAAAGTAGACATTCAAGAGGGGTCCAAGTGTACCGATGTGGATGGTATAGGATTAAAAAGATCAAAGGAGGTGGCTAAGCCCCCAGTATACAAGATCCTACATCAAACAAACATAAGCACAAAGGAACACAGAGAAGATGTATGAGATGTAACAATAAGATGAGATACATGAACATACAATGTGAAAGACTCAAATAATAAAAACAAGCAAAAAAAATAATAATAAGGGGTGGATCAAGCCTCAAATTTTTTTCCAACATGATGTGGATCAAGCCTTAGCTATTTTTTCTAAAATACACACTCACTCTAAGACAATGTAACTTCAAGATGTCTACTAAGTGAGTATCCAAAAAGGGTGGCTTAGTGAGAAAGTCATGTTTCTATATTAGCTTCTCACTATAAAATGAGAAATTCATGCTCATGTTTAGGTTTCTCATCATACTACTTAAACGAAGAAAATAGGGTTCCACCTTTCAGGAGATGGAACTAGGGACCTATTTCACTCAAGTTTCACTCAAGGATACCTTAGAGATCTCAATCAAATGATTGAATGAGGGAACACGATCTCCAATAAGATGTCATAGGGTATGATTAAGGACTAAAAGAGGGTTCACCACCAAGCTAGGGCTTGGAAAGACAAGTAACATGGAAAATCTAATGATAAAACCTAGTGATGAGGAAGACTTAATGACCTACAAATGACTGAAAAATAAAACAACAAACTAGAAAAGTATAGAGGTGCACCTGGGAAGTTGAATGTATCCAATACAAGCTCTAAAATCCTAAAATACCTAACTTTAAGGCTCATTGGGACTCATATGCTAGGTTGGGCATATCAGTCCCAAACTAGGGTTTATGGGCTGAAATAGGAATCTAATAATACTTGGTCTGAATCCACTAAAATTTGGAAAAATCACTGTACTGGGAATCATACGCCACAAGTGGCGTATTAGTCTCATTTTTCTTTTTTGGAGCCTGGTCAAGATCTAAATTTTTTCTCCTATCTCTACTCTCCCTTCCACACTTTGTTTCTAGGTTTGAAACTCAAAATTATGACTTGTAGGTGACTTTCTATGATCTTGCAAACAAGGTGATAACTTTGACAACTTTCCTGATTATTGCAACTCAATCTTCAAACGATATTCAACGTCCACGACACCTAGATCTGCAATGACACATGTAGATAGAGAAAAACTTGTTGATTGATAGGAAATAGGGGTTTTCCTTGGTCAAGCCTTATTTAGATAATTAAAATGTGTGATGAAATAATAAAACATGAAACATGAAACATAAACAATGATACCTTGAATGATGTCTTGCAATGAAAATCTACAATCTAACATGAAGTGGACATGGATAATGTAGATCGTGATCTTGAATTAAATATGGAACAATGCTTAACTTGGATCTTAAATGCTACATCACAACACTAGCTCAACAACATGCTTGATGCATTATGCCTTTAACATGATGATGGATCTTGAATTTCTACAACAAATGATGGAGAAATCTTCCCTTGAATTCTTTATAAGTTCTTTTGGAATTCTCTTGAATACTCTTGTGAACTCTTGTGAAAGTTCTCTTGATTTCTTACGGAATTCTAAGATTGCTTAGGTGAAAATGAGTGAAATAACCTTGTATTGATACTTATTTATGTCAAATTTCCTAAAATTATAACACTACAAGCCGACATCAAATCTAGGAGAATAAAGTCCCACCAAGAATTTGAATTTAATTTAGGTCTTGACTAGAGTGGGACTCATACACCCAAGGTGGCGTATGAGTCCTAGTGGCATAAAACTGGGGCACACACTCCAAGACAGGTCTTGTTTAAGGTGAAATTCAAAATTAGGTCCCAAGACCTAGGTGGGACTCATATACCCAAGGTGGCATATAAGTCCCAAACCACTAAATCTAGAACACATGACCCAAAACACTAAATAATTATGATTGGTCATTTGGTAAGTGTTAGGATTATCTCCAAAAAAAATCATTTAATAAGGCTTTTGGATAAATATGGCCAATTAAGGCATAGAGAAGTCCAATTAATTAATGAAGCCCTAGAGTAGTGTCAAAGTGTACAAAGTTACACTTTACAACAGCCTAAATAAGGCACAACTAGGTCCATTTAGTTTAAAAGGGGCCCAAAATTTAATGTGAAGGTGTAATTAAAAACACTTTACAACAATAAATTAGGGCAACATTAGGTTCATTTTATCATTGATTATTCCTAAATTAAGTGTGAAAATGTAAAGGGCGACATTTTTTGTCACTCCATTTAGCCCGCACTTTAGTGAGAGGAGGAAATTTCTTCAAACTCATAATAAAGTAGACATTCAAGATGGGTCTAGTATCGATGAGGATGGTCTAGGATGCAAAAGATCAAAGGAGGTGGTCAAGCCCCTAGGATCCAAGATCCTACATCAAACCAACATAATCAAAGTGGGACACACACATAAGGTGGATGATGTACAACAACAAGATGAGATACATGAACATAGGATGCTAAAGTTATAAAGATGAAAGAAAAAGAAAGAAAAGGTGGATCAAGCTTCGACTATTTTTCTCATACATTGTGGATCTGATCTAAGTTTTTTGTCCAAAAATGTGTGGTCACTCTGAATCAATGAAACTTCAAGCTATCCACTAGGTCAGTATCCAAAAAGTGTGGCTTACAATTGGAACACAATGTCCACTATGCAAACCAACTACATGCTCACGAGGGCTAGTGTAACCCTAGGCCATCCACTAGGTGAGCCCCTAGAGAGGTGAGACAAATATGGACATGGCCGCTATGCACACACACACACAAAAAAAATGGGTTTGGGAAGGTCACACCTAAGTTTGGATCCCATACATAAAACCATACCAAAGCTATAACTCTTGATAAATTTGATAAGATACCACACAACGATGAATTTCAAGCTTCATGAGGCAAGCAAAGCTTTGTATGCTTGAAACTCATGAACAAACAAGATGGCTACACAACCAAGCAAAGTATGTTATGCAAGGTGGCCCTATAACCAAAATTGTAAATGCAAAATAATGTAAGGTATGTTCAAAGGGATTTTTCTTAGCTCATGTAAGGTCTCTTCTTATGTAACATCATGCTTAATGTCTCCAAGAGAGGAAAAGTAAAATAAATATCATGCTCTTAGAGGATATCAAACCCAATTACCCCACTAAGAAAATGATGCATCACAAAAATAAAGAAAATAGCATAATGAAACATGAGTGTCGATGTATGCCCCCACTTTAAAGCAGTTTCTAACAACATTATTGTGATAAAATTGCTTTAAAGTAGAAGAAAACATGAGAGGTTGAAACTACATCATGAATAAGTATGTCACATGCAAGCCAACTTTAGGCATGTCATCCACATCCCCAACTTTCTCTTATATATACATGGAACTCGGTAAACTAGCCAAAAGAGACAACAACAAGTGCCATATGAGGAAAAGCTACCTAACCCCTTTCCCCCACTTAGTGCAAGACAAGGATGAGTAGGGATGATAAAAAAATATAATGAAAATCCATATCAATTAAAGAAAGTAGGTGCTTCAACACAAGGAAGAGCACCACAATCCTTAAGATGTTGAATTTCATTATCCAAATCCTTTTATTCATTAGTAGAATGACCATGAACTCTATGATATGCACAAAATGAACTCTTGTAGTAAAATTTATTGTGTTCTTGGAGGGAGGGATATCAAATGATATTGGAGGATTCTCGACAAGATACCCTCTTGATCAAAAGTAGATGTTTCATTATTTTGTGACAAAGATATCTCTTTCTTAGTTTAAATTGTCATACTTTCTCAAGACTCTTGAGATTGTGAGATTTTTTATTTTCCTTTACAATCTAGGGTGTAAAATATAATGAATTCTAATCATTATTGTTTTGCATGATGAAATTTATGTTAAGTGAGGATTTTGTTGTTTCTTTCATTTCTTTCAAAGGATAATAATCAAGACCACTAGTGTCTATTAGTTTGGCATGCACTAATGTTAAAGTTATCTTATCAGAATCTTTTGTAATAGTGTTGACACTGAGTGAAGACTTGTTTATTTCTTTCGAGGGACAATAACCATTACCATTAGTCATTCCTTGTGTGATAGGCTCTATAGGGACATAGATACCTTCTTCTCTAGCACCACATCATTTTCCTCTATATCCAAGTTGTTTCATAAGTTCATAACCTTTTCCATAAAGTTGTTTTTTTTTTTGGATTCAGTGATTGTGTGTAATTAGTTTTCTCAAAGTTTTATTTGTAATTTTCTTGTTCTTGTAAAGTAGTTGAGATGGATGCTTTTGAAGGGCCTTCTAAGTTTTGTTTTGACATTAACTCTTTTTCTTTTCCCTTTTCAAAATTTTTGTTTATGTTCTTGTATTCTCCCATGAAGTCTATGAAATCTAAGGAACCACAATCATCTTCTAATAGCTTCGTGACTTCTTCAATGTGTTTTTCTTTCTCTTTCTCTTGCACAGGTTCCACTTGTGTAGTTGGTGTTAGTGCTTTCAAATGATTTTCTTTATTTTTCTAAAATTTTAAACAACTATTTAGTTCAAGGTTGGCATTGATTGTATAAAGTTTGTTGTTGTAGACATACTTCATTTTTTGATGAAGAGGAGAAGGAACTTTCATTTCGTGAATTGATGGTCTACCTAAAATAAGGTTATATGAAATTTAATGAGGAATAACATGGATTGGTGTTTCTAATGTGGCCTTTCCAACTATAATAGGAAAAGTGATCACAACAAGCGGTTGTTTCCCTACATTGTCAAATCTTCAAATAGATAAAGATGTGGGTTGAATTTTTTATTTATCCATGCCAACTCTATCAAAAAGGGTCACACTATACACATTAAGCATAGATCCATTATCAAAAATGGTTATTTTTATTCTCAACCTATTGTAGATAGCTATCATCATGAAAGCATCATTTTGTTTTTTCACTTCCAAAGGAGGGAGCTCACTTTGGTGGAAAACAATGTCAACATTCATTTCTTGAATCATGGATACTATGTCATTAGGTTGCACATTAGGATGGGTAGGAACTTGTTGTAAATCATTTTGAATCATTTTATGGTAATGAGGAGAGGCTTGAATAAGGTCCCATAAGGATATCTTACCAGGATTATTTTTAAGTTGTTCAACAAGATCATACTCCTTTCCACTTTGTGGAGTAAAATGAGGAGGACCTAGTAAGATAGTGTTAGGAAATGGGAGGGATGTTGAATACTTTTTTCTTGGTTGTGGATTTTTTCTAGTGTCTTATGTATGAGAATCAATATTAAAACTCAACTATTGTGAAACCTAATTCTTAGGTGGGTAAAGGACCAATTCAAGTTTTTTTTGAGTTTGTGGTCGTTGCGAGGGTGGATAAAAAGTTAGAGGATTATTAGGATGTCCCATAGGGTATGTAGGAGGTCTATTAATCAAGGGAGGTCTCATGGAAACTTACTCATTCAACACCTCAATAGTTTTCGTTTGATTTCTTTTTAATGAAGGGCATTCTAGTGTCCTTGTTTCATCATCATCTAACGAAGTCGCATCACTATTGCTTGTATCCATGCTCTTATTTTCTTCCACCATGATATCTTCCCTAATAGGAGAGTTTTTAGGAGAACTACAAAATAGATGTTCATGACATTCAAATGGTGGTTCTTCTATAATGACTTCATCACAAGTGTGGGAATGATCAATGGATGAATTATCTTGTTTATCAATGATGGTATTCTCTTGTTCAATAGTGTTTTCCCTGGTAGAAGAGAGATACATAAGATTCTCTTTACTCTCATTACTTTGATCTTCTAACAGAAAAGTATCTTCTTCACAATTAGGAGAGATACTAAGAGAAGGAAAAAAATTATTATCATGATTTTCCATGATTTCATTCTTGTTTTCTAAGGTCTCATTATCTTGTTCCATAACTTCTACCCTAGTAGGAGAGCTTTAGTGGAGTAGAAAACAAGAATTTCATCATTCTCTATGGTTATATTTTGTAAAGTAGCTTCATCACAAATAGGGGAGGCATCAAGAGAAGGAGAATCATGATTTTCAATGATTGGATCTTTTTGTTCAAATAGATTTCTCCAAATGGTAGGAGCATTAGGAAAGGGAGAAATAAGATTTTCATGAATTTCAAGTGTATCTTCTAACACTAAAGTATCTTCTTCATGACTAGGAAGGATATTAGGAGAAGAAACAACATGATTATCATGGTTATATACACTTACATCCCTATGTCCTATAATGTCTTCTCAAGTACGAGAGGTAGGATTGTCATAGATCTCAATCATTAGATTTCTTAACACCAACATGTCCACCTCACAAATGTAATTTTCATGGTCACTCACAATCCTATCCTTTTTTGCTAAAGCATTCTCACAAATAGGGGAGGTGTTTGGAGAGGAATGTAAACTAAGTAAAGTAGTGTAAATGATTTAATATTCTATTATAATATCTTCCCAAGGGGGAGGAGGAGAAGGACAAGCAAGACTTTCATGATTCTCAATGATTGCATCTTCTTTCACCAAAATACCTTTGTCACTAATAGGACAGGTTTCAAGAGAGGAAAAAATATGATCATCATGAATTTTTATGCTTGTATATTCTTCTATCATACCATTCCCACAAATATGAGAGATAGGACGAGGTGTAGATTTAACACAAGCATCACTATTTTCACTCTCTTACACTAAGAGACTCTCATAACTAGGAAGTGTATTGAATTAATGAATAAAATGATTATCGAATAATTTTTTCCTTATAAACTTGGAAAAGATAAATATAGTTAACATCTGTGAAAGGTAATCTATACCAACGCAGTGAACTAGAATGAAATGTGTAAATGCAATTTTTAGATTCCAAACAAGGTAATTTGTTGATTAAACTATGAAACAATCTAAAAATGAAATGTTGTAAATGTAAGTTTGAAACTAAGCAATACATGAAATGAATCAAATTAACATAGATCCAATGAAATACATGTAACCGAAACTCAAAAAATTGAAACAACCATCAAATGACAACAAAAAAAAGTACAAAAATGATGTTTTTAATCTTGTAAATGATAGTTTTAGGTTTGATCTGGGACTAATTCACCCAAAGGGGCATATGATTCCTCGTCAAAGTTTTGGAAGGGTTCAAATACTGGAAAATACACCACAAAATTCCTAGAAATATGAGAAAAACACCTGTACAGGGACTAAATCGCCAAGAAGGGTGAATGAGTCCTAGTTAGGGTTTTTGCACTGAATTCAAAAAATTCTAAGTTGATTCTAAGGTTTCTAACCTTCATGCTATGTTGATTATTTTGAATTGTAGAATTTTAGTGAAATTGAATGATCTAATATGAAAAAATGCAACCTATATGCACTTTGACTAATGGAATATTTTGAAACCCTAGATGCGAATTAACTAATGCAGGACCTACTGCAAAGTTAATGTATGCTAGATCTAGGACTATGATGCACTCCAAATTAGAAATAGTTTGTTCTAAAGTCTAGGTTCACCAAAATGAAATAAAAAAATAGGGTTCCACCTTTTGAAGAGATGGAACTAGGTTTTAGGGACCTATTTCACTCAATTTTCACTCAAGGATACCTTTGAGATCACAATCTAATGATGGAATGAGGGAACAATTTCTTCAATAAGGTGTCTTGTTGTATAATTTAGGACTAAAATAGGGTTCATCACCAATCTAGGGCTTGGAAAGAAAAGTAACAAGCACAACCTAATGATAAAATCTAGTGATGTGCAAGACTTAAGTAAATGACCTAGAAATGAATGCAAAACAAAAAAATAAATTGGAAAAGTATAGAGGTGCACCTGGGAAGCTGAATGTATATGGAAAAAGCTATGAAATCCTAAAAAAGCTAACTTTAAGGTTCACTAGTACTCATATGCCATGCTAGGTGTATCAATTCCAACCTAGGGTTTCTAGGCTAAAACAAGAATTTGACAATGCCTAGTCCAAATCCACTGAAATTTGGAAAAAAACACTATATTGGGAATCATACACCACAATTCATGCATCAGTCCCATTTTTCTTTTTCAGAGGGTCAAGATCTAAATTTTTTCTCCTATCTCTACTCTCCCTTCCACACTTTGTTTTCAGGTATGAAACTCTAAATTATGACCTATAGCTAACTTTTCGTGATCTTGCAAACAAGGTGACAAATTTGAAAAGTTTCCTCAATATTGCAACTCAATATTCAAAGGATCTTCAAGCTCCAAGACACCTAAATATGCATTACACATGTAGAGAGAGAAAAACTTATTGATTGTCAAGAAATAGAGGTTTGCATTGGTCAAACCCCATTTAGGTAATTAAACCATATGATGGAATAATGTAACATGAACGTGAAACATGAAATATCAAACATGAACAATGATACCTTGAATGATGTCTTGCAATGGAAATATGCAACTAACATGAAGTTTCCATGGAGAATGTAGATATTGATCTTGAATTAGATGTAGAACAATGATTAACTTGGATCTTGAATGCTACATCGCAACACTATCTCAACAACATGCTTGATGCATTATGCCTTTCACATCTTGGTGGATCTTAAATTGCTACAACAAATGATGGATAAATATTCCCTTGAATGCCTTAGAAGTCCTTTAGAAATTCTCTTGAATACTCTTGTGAACTCTTATGAAAGTTCACTTTATTACTTATGGAATTCTAGGATTGCTTAGGTGAAAATGAGTGAAATAACCTTGTATTTATACCTATTTATGCCAAATTTCAAAAAATACAACACTACAAGATGAGATCAGATCTAGGAGAATAAAATCCTACCAATAATTTGAATTTAATTTAGGTCTTTACTAGAGCGAGACTCATACACCCAAGGTGGCATATGAGTCCTAATAGCTCAAAATTGTGGCACACTTCAAGACAAGTCATTTTTAAGGTGAAATTCAAAATCAAGTCCCAAGACCTAGGTGGGATTCATACGACCAAGGTGGAATATGAGTCCCAAACCACTAAATATGAGTCCTAGACCACTAAATATGGAATACATGACCCAAAACAGTGAATTATGATTGGTCATTTGGTAAGTGTCAGGATTATCTCTAGAAAAATGTGTAGACACCTAAAAATGACCTAGGCACACAAGCTTCATTTTTACCACTTTCGTCCTAGCATAATTAAGTCATTTAATTATGTCCTTGGTCCACATTCGACTATTGATTAAATAATTCATAATTATTTAATTAATTCATGTCATTTATTCCTCATGATTATTAAATAAATAAATTTTATTATTTATTAAATACGTCATTAATTGTCTAAGGTCTTCCTTTAATTAAATAAATTTCTTAATTTATTCCCCTTTGTCATTTATTTCTTCTTGATTATTAAATAAAGAAATTTTATTTATTTATTACGTCACTAATTAAGTCCCCTTCTTTCTAAAATTAAATAGATTCTAATTTATTTAATTTTTGTCCACTACTATAATTAAATAATTATTTTAATTATTTAATTATTCATTGGCCACTTCTCTCATAAATTAAATAAATTTTATTTATTTAATTTGGTCTCTTGAATTTTGAATTAAATCATTATGTAATTCAAAATGATTCCTTTGTCACATTCCTCTATAAATAAATAATATCTTTATTATTTAATTATTCATTAGTCACTTAAATTAAATAATTTTATTATTTAATTTCTCCACAACCTCTTTGTCAGTGCCAATCTTATTTTCCAAATCAAATCTTATCTCTTGACATCTCATTTAATTTCATCCCTTGATTGAATTATCTCATAATTCAATCTCAACCCTTCATTTCTTATCATTGCCCTAATTTTGACCTAACCCTATTTCATACTACAACATTCAATCTTGACCATTGATTCTAGGGTATTTGTCATCTTCTCATCCTAGCCACACATTCAAAATTGCAGTTTTTATAAAATGGCAATTTTGTTCTTATTTTCGATCTCATGCTCATTCTGTCAACTTAGGTTATTATTATTGTCATTTGCAGTCATTGTCATTTTAGTCTATTGTGAGGTCATTTCTTTTATACAAATCCTTCAACCTTTGCATAGGGCTTTGCATTAGTCTAGGTGCTCATTTGAAATCTGAGGGCCTCATTCGATTTGCTGCAAACTAGAAGGTGTAACAAAGGTGAAGCATGGAAGATGAAGATTTATGGTAACATTGTTCCTTTTATTTTCATATTTATTTCCTTTGTGCTTTGTTACTTCAATGGATTTTAATGTTATTGTGCTAACCCCTTTAACAAATCTGATTTTCCCTTGATTACATTGGTGAACCCGACATATTTGGACAAATAAAAAACCATTTTTGGAGTTGGTTTCTTCTTGTTGCAGGGCTTGTTTGGTTTTTGTTGCAGGTTTGGCATCATTGTGGACAAAGCCAAAGATTTGACCATAACTTTCAAATGACTGTGTATTTGCTCACAAATTTTTTTTTGAAGCTTGGGGACAACATCGCACAATTTCATTCCAAAACTCAATTTTTTTGGATTTGTTTCTCATTTTTATAATTATTTGCCTTTTTAAAAAAATAATAATTTCGAGCAAATAATCAAAATTTTTCAGATATGTTTACATTTCTGGAAAGCTCTTTGAATTTTAATAGGGGTCTACTCTCTAGTTTTTAAATTTGGATGTGCAATTATTAGTCAAAAATAGATTTTTTGAAATTAGGGTTTAAAACAAATTTGCTTAGGTCTCACTTACAGTTGTAGATCTACTCACAAGTTTTTTTTTTGCAAATTTGGGATGACATCAGACGACTCCAGTAAAAAAATCAAAATTTCAAGATTATTTTGTATTTTTTATAATTTTTTAATGGTTTTTCATAAAAAATTAATTTCTGGTGCAAAACAGCAAATTTTTCTGATTTATTTATATTTTTGGAAACCTCTTGCGATTTTAGATAGACTTTATTCTCTGTATTTTTCATTTTACTATCAATTTTTTTCTAAAAATCAGATTTGTTGTGACTAGCTAACTCTCTAATAGTTGTGACTAATCTTTTCTTGTAGCGTGTGGCGATTTTCATTCGTGTGTCCAAGACCATTGCATATGAGACTACTAATATTCATTGTTTGCAGATTCACATGTCAAAGAAGGAATAAACAAACTTTGTGCTAGTTTTTTTCTTAGATTAGCAAACATTTGAATTTGGTGCATATAAAAAGAACACATGTCTTCTTTGCTTGATTGTGGTTGTGGAATGGTAGGTGAGTATGCTCTCACTTGGTGAAAACCTTGTGATAAGAAAACCAGACCCATTCTAATATGTTATTTACCTTGACTTGGTATATCGGAGTATCCTCTCCCCTCGCACTTTCGAGCGATCTTGGGTGTAAGAGAAACGATTATCAACTCTAGAAATTGGGCCTGCCTGGGGATTTCATCACCCCAACGCGACTCAAACCGGAAATGGAGCTAAAGCCAAGCTACCCCCAACCGGTATATAAATGTAAACCTTAAGGGAAAACCTAAGGTTGCAAGTGCGGATGTGTCATACGGACGGAGTTGTACTCCCTTAAACCCTGTTGAGCTTAACCTCTTCAAGCTGGAGTGCCACCTTAATGGTGATTAATCTCTTGCCCCATGTATGGCCACTCGAACGGTGGTCCCGAACTAAAAACTCTTGTGTAGTAAGCCAAAATCCTTCTATTTTCTAGCGCAACACTGGTCGGTGTGAAGGCATCCACACTTTCGCAGTTTGTAGTAGAGGTGATCAGCTCGCCATGGGAGTTTCATGGGGGTTGGAAGCTTGGTTGGCCTGAGAAGAGAATGCACTGTAAGGGGGAGCCCATGCAACCAAGCTTCTGAATTCACACGCTACAGATATGCAATTACATGGAATCTAGTGAATATTGTCATGGCCTAACCTAGGATCGTGCTTATCTGATGTGTGTTTGGTTATTTTTCAAAACATTGTGTTTGTCAAGTGCTTTTTGGTTTCATCACAGTTCTAAACAAAACATTCAACACTAAAAGGTCAAACTGTCAACATTTCCGTTTTTCAAACACAATCTCAGTCCTCATTTTGAACTTAGACTTGGTATTGTCCATCATAGTCCTCATTTGGTATCTAGACTTGGCATTGGTCATTTTCCTTAGTCAACATCTTCATTGTCACCTTAGCATTTGGCATCCTTTCTTGACCAATTTTATCACCTTGCATTAGTCATTTCCCTTAGAAAAACATCATGACATCCACCACCTTGTCTTCCCTTCGCCAAGATATGGATAGGCTTGCTAGTAAAATTGAATACGAATTACTCTGTAAAGGTCAATACCAAAAAGCCTCAGACTTTAGGAGACAATTTATCCAAGCCAAAAATCAAGGTCCTTCATACCAACAACCCATCAGTCCTAGTCCTCCGTCCATCCACCCTCACTACCAAAATTCACTTAACACAAATCCTGCCATTAATTCACAACAAAGGTCCAGTTATCACCCTTATCCTAACTTTGACAAGGGAAGTCAATTGTCCACGAGTCCATTCCATGTCTCCCCATCATATGCTAGTCCTTCACCTATTAACCCTGTCCAAGTTTGCATCCCTTATCAATCATCTACCAACTCATGTCAAGTCCCCACATTATACCATACCAATCCGGTCCAAGTCTCCATGTCCTATTTCAATCAACCTTATACCAATTTAGTCGAAGTCTCCACGTCATATCCTTGTCCTTCAATAGTTAATCCAGTCCAAGACTCCATGACATATCCAGTCCAAGTCCCCATGTCATACCCTTATCCTTCACATACTAGTCCATTGCAAGTACCCATGTCATATACTAGTCCTTCACATACTAGTCCAGTCCAAATCCCCACATCCTATCCTAGTCCATCATTCATTAATCCTTTTCAAGTCATCCCCTCACAAGCCACATCTAGTCATGAAAATTTTGTCATTGCTCAAAGTCAAATCCCATTGTCTAAACTTGAGGATACATGTCAAAATGAAAGCCCAAAGCATAACCTTATAATGTCACCCTCATGTCAAGAACAAGGTAGTCCATCCCATGACCCTATCTTAAAATCCATTCACGGAGTCCTTCAAGACAATCATGACATCCAAAACATACCTATCCATGACAACCCCATCTTTGACCAAGACCCCACCATTGACCAAGAAGTCCAAGTCCATGACAACCCCATCTTTGACCAAGACCCCACCATTGACCGCAAAGTCCAAATCCACAACAACCCCATCATCTTTGACCAAGACCCCACCATTGACCAAGAAGTCCAAATCCATGACAACCCCATCTTTGACCAAGACCCCACCATTGACCAAGAAGTCCAAATCCATGACAACCCCATCTTTGACCAAGACCCTACCATTGACCAAGAAGTCAAAAACGATCCACTCCTTGACCTTTACGCCATTCATGATCAAACACTTTCCAATCCTATACAGGCCTTGACTATTGACAGTTTCCAAAATGAGACACTTGCCTCCATTACACACATAGACGATACTCCTCAAGCACAAGAGTATTCCAATATAGACATATTTGAAAATGATCAAGCGATAGTTGAATTTACTGGACTCTATGACACTGACTATAATGATGGCTTCGACATTTCTTTGGAAGCACCAAGAGAATTATTTGAACCTGACATGTCGCATGATCAAACCAAAGATATCAGTTAGGAATATGTCCAACAAGACAATGAAGCTAAGACACGTTATCAACTAGGGTCATCTATCTTTGTCGAGTAGGCTTTTGTAGATGAAAATATTATATGATAAAGGTCCATAGACATCATGATGGGCTAGCATCTTGCTTTGAAAACAACAAATACCCCATCGCAAATAGAATCTGTCAAAGCATGCAATATCAAGGCAAAGGACTAGGCATACATGAGCAAGGCATTCTTGAACCAAAGATAACTGTGAAAATTACGCATATTGCTGTCTTCGTATTCTTCAGTCAAAGAAACAAACCATGTCAAGGGTACCCTCCTTGATACTGGGGGAAACTTTGTCAGATACAAACGTCAAAATGGAGTCCATGAGAAATCCTTGTCATAAGTTTGATGCCAACATCCCATCCACCCACACCATGAACCATTATTCTATCATGAATCAACCTCCCCTTTGGGACCAACAAAAACAAAAGTCTTACAAGTCAAAAGATCAAAATCAAATGTCTAAGGCCATTGAATCAAACAAAAGGACAAGTGGACAAATGAAATTAAAATGGATCCCAAAGAAAGACAGATCGAACAAAGACACTCAGTCAAATACAAAATTCAATCACAATGTGGAGCCACAAGGCAAGAGGACTCCCACATATAACACATGTCCACCTCCTTCAAAATGGTCATCAAACAAGGCATCTAAGAGTGTTGGTTCCAAACACCATTCCTCCAAAATTTGTCATCCACTATCCCAAGTTTGGAAAATAAAAATTCATTCATCCAAATGTCCAAACGACCTCTCCACATCTACCATCATCTATCATAATCCTACATCTCATCTAAAGTCCAAAAATCCCACGTCACAAATCTGTCATGTCATGGCAGCAACTCTTTACCACAAGGACTCTCATGGCACTCTATTGCGATGTGCGTATTTTGATAAAACCAACTCTAGTATCATAAAGGATCACAATGACATCGATCAGTTGTATACAAGTGCTATGATCCTGACAAGACAACTCCTTCAACAAGGTCATTATTGGCATATCATGGCACCAGTCTCTACATCAAGATCACAAGTGGATTCAAACACTAATGGTTATCTAAAGCATCTAGGCTATCTGCAAAATCAGAAATACAAAAAAAAATTAAAAAATTAAAAAATCATAACCCTGATGAAAACCTAGCAAACAGACGTCTTGGTGACACCAAAAAATCAAAAAGTCAAGAAAATAGTAAAGATAAAAATTTCATCCAATGGTGAAAACCCGCAATAAAGTAATCGATAAGTACCATGATGAAAACTCCGCAAACATGCATCATGTGTAAAATAAATCATCTATGTGGACTCTACACTTGGGGCAAGTCATCTCATTTCCCTCATGCCTTCCTCATGACATTGACATCCATCTAAGCCCTATCATTTTCGGCCCATTTTCCCACCTACCTGCCTTGACATAAACCGGGCACACATAACCTTGTTTGGGGAAAAACTCTTGACATGTCTATCCTTTAGTCATACACGATTCATGAAACATCATGTCATTGACCATCATAGTCTTATGGTCCTTGTACGACGTAGTCCTTGAAAATCATATGACAATTCCCTTAGTCTCATGTGTCTCATCTTTTACCAAGGCCACCCCCTATCCTTTCATGTCTGTCACCTACCTTGGCTTTCCCTTGTCAAATGGTCTAAGGATAATCATCATCCCATCTATCCCTAATCAAGTCATTCCAAATGCAATGAGTCTAATCCATACAAGCACATTATCCAAAACATTACTTGACTTCATTCCTGGCCCAGCTGTAGACCTCGATACTTTCGTCACATTATCGTCATTGTCCTCACGTTGTTTTGGGATGCGTCCTTCCCACGTCAACAACGTTGTCATCACCTGTCAATTGGTATTCAGCTTGACTAGGGGCACAATCATGTTTGTCCTTGGATTCTCATGTGTAGGCATCAGCCATATGCATTTGTCATGATCCTCTTAAACATCAAAATC
>VDFB02178297.1:0-22710 GCA_007258455.2 Sequoia sempervirens | reverse complement strand
GTTACTATTAGATTTATTATTTTGTGCCTCCTGCCTTGTTAGACAACCACTTGCATAGCTATTAGTATCATCGGTCGTATCATTGACACAAAATAATTGTGGTCTACCTTTTTCTATCACATAAAGTTTTTTTTTATAAATAAAATTAGAAAGGCATTATATTAAGGTCTACAAACCCTTGTACTAGCTATATTTGTAGTGTCACAGAGCTTGCAAGGGTTGTTTTGATATCAACTAGCATGGATTACCTAATTCCAATGGTGTCAAGTGATTTTAACACCAATTCTTAGGTGCTAGGATTAAGCTCCTAAGAGTTAATCCCTTAGCACCCAATGCCTAACTAAGCACTTAACAAAACCTTCGAGCCATGTGGCTTAGGTACCTTGCTCCACCAACGTGCCATCCCTAATAACTCCATCATCCATCACTACCAATTCATCGCTCAATCCACTGGCACCACCCATGGGTGACCAAGCCTCAAATTTAGGTCTAAAAGGAGCTATTTTTTAATGGATAAAAACTTTATGTTAAGCTATTATATTTTTGCAAATGAGTAGTCATTGGAAAACCAACTCAATGAACTTCATTATGGTATAGGCACCTGATTTTTGTATATTTTACCATTTTTTCTAGTTTTACCAAAATAAAGGTAGATGGTGCATTCTATTTTTACAATAGACATAAATTTTTAATAAAAAATAAAAAATGTGGTACTTTAAAAAAAAAAATTGCAAGATTTTTTCTATAATTTGTAAAAATTACTGTGTTATAACAATATGTTTGAGCTTTTCACTTGTACAAATTGTAAAAACCATTCATTATAATATATTGAGGGATTGTAAATGTAGATTTAATAAATTATGGGGGTGTAGGGTACAATTTAAATGCTCAAGCTATTTTATTTTATTTTTCTCTTCATGTTTTTTTCTATTCATGGAAGAACTAAGAACTAATGAGCTCCTCACTCAACACTATTATTGCTCATCAAATTTAAAATTATCACAACTACTATAATTTAAAAGAATTTTAAAAATGTTTTAAATGAAATAAAACTATAATTTATAAAAAAAAATTGAAATAATTCTCATAGAAATAAGTTAGATGAATCAAAGGGGATCATAGGATTACATAAATCTAATAATTTGTTTTTTTATATTATAAAGTGTAAAACACAAGCGAATTTGGGAAAAAAACTTATGGATTGTATGATACAATAAATGAGTTTTAAATATTGCAACTAGAGGTAGATTCGATAACAATATCTCTAAATTTTTTCTTACCATTCAAGATTACCTTACAAAGTTCAAATTTCTTTTTTTATAATTAAGAGGATGTGGGCATGAGAAATTTGATAAATAATGTATTTTATTGATTCTATCAAAGTTAAAGTGTCCTTTTTGGGGGTTTTCATCTACATTATATTCTAACATGGATTCCTTTGGGAAAGATTTTAATACTTCTCTTCAACTTGGTTTGTGAGCATCTTACTAGGGAGTATGTCACATTAATTCATATGGATGCACTTCCTAGTTCTAAGAGCCAATCATTGATTGCTCAATATTCCAAGGGTAGAGGAAAGAATTAAAAAATACAAAGAAATATAATCTCCTTCAATTAGTGAATATCCCTCCAAATTAAATCAAAACAAAAATTATAATTTTGGGCTCCTCTATTTCTTCTAACTCAAGATAATCTTCATTTAAGACTAATGAAGGATTGTATGAATGGTTAGTAATGACTTTTGGATTGACCAATGCACCTAATAATTTCATGAGATTGATGAATGGGGTATTAAAAAAATTCTTGGGTAATTTTTTCTTTGTTTACTTGGATGGTATTCTAATTTTAGTATTAAGACTAGAGAAAAACATTTGTGGCACATCAGACAAGTATTGCAAAGATTGAGAGAGGAGAAGTTGTTGATTACTGTTAAGAAGTGTAATTTTATGAAGAAAAAGTTGGAGTAGTTGGGTTTTGTTATTTTTTCTAAAGGATTGAAAATGGAGTGGCCTACACCAGTGAACATTAGAGAGGTAAGATATTTTGATGGATTAGCTAGTTTCTACTAGAAATTCCCCAAAAGCTTTAGTAGCATTTGCACACCTATGAAATAAATAATGAGAGAAGATATGAAGGACATTAAGTAGAAATTTGGAGTACAAATTTTTTTTGAAATGTTGAAGCAAAAGGTGATGGAGAAGCCACTGTTAGCATTATCTGATTTTGATAAAGTACATCAAGTTGATTGTGATGCAAGTGGAGATACAATAGGAGCCATGTTGAATCAAGAAGGGAGACCTATAGCTTATTTTAGTGATAATTTTAATGATACCAAAAGAATATATTTATTTTATGATTAGGAATTCTACATCATAATTCAAGCTTTGAAGAAGTAGAGACATTATTTTTTTCCTAAGGAGTTTGTGGTGTACACTGATCATCAAGATTTATAGTATTTGAACTGTCAAGGAAGGTTGAATCAAAGACATATAAGGTGGGTTGATTTCTTGAGAATTATACATTTGTGTTGAAGCATAGGAGTGGCCAGTCAAACAAAGTTGTGGATGCATTAAGTAGAAGAAGGAATTTTCTAATAGAGATGAGGGTAGAAGTATTAGGTTTTAAAGAATTGAAGCACATGTATGAGAATGATCCATATTTTTTTGAAGCCTATAAAGCATGAAAGGAACCAATAGTGACAAACCAGAGCCAATGGTTGGACTTTTTCATTCAATAAGACATGTTGTTCAAAGGAAATTAGTTGTGTATTCTGAGGAGCTCAATGAGGGAGAACATGATTAAGAAGAAGCATAGTGGAGGATTAGCAATAAATTTTGGAGTGGATGTAAAATAGTAGCATTTGTGAGTGAACATTATTTTTGGCCCCTGATATTTAAGGATGTTAGGATTTATATGTTCAGAGTTACAAAAAATTTCAAGTAGCGAAAGGGATTAGTTAGAATACTAGATTGTACAAACGTTTGATAGTACAAGAAAGACCTTGGGAAGATATAACCATGGATTTTGAATATTGGTATTAACAAGAACATAGAGGTTTTGATTCTATAATGGTAGTAGTAGAATTTTTTTCTAAAATGGAACCTTTCATTAAATTGTGTAAGAAGACTAATGATGTTGTGCATGTTGTTGATCTATTTTTCAAGGAGATTGTGAGATTGCATGGATTACTTAAGATTATAGTTTCAAATATTTGGATATGCCTTAAGAATATCTTTAAACATGAAATTATTTGAAGAGGGAAGATATAAATTAAGGTTATTCTTTCTTACTTACCTCATGCTCATCCATATTTTTTGTCCATAAATATCTCAAATCAAATTGGATTTTGCAAAGAGGATAGCTATATTTTAAATATTTTCTCTTAGTCAAAGTCATTTATTTCCTTTTACAAATTTAAAGTTTATTTATGTAATTTAATTTTGAATACTTTTAACATGGATATATGAAGAATAGTTTGAAATATATATATATAGTAGAGTGGACATATTTTTATATTTTCCTAATACTAGAAAATTTAATAATACCTTCATTCCTTCTAATCCTAATAGAACTATTTTATTATACATTTCATTCAAACAATCTAGTTTCTTTCCTCTAAATTTATTCTTCGATTCATACATTTAGTTCACCAACCATTTTTGGAGTAATGTAATAAGACTCAAAGGAAAAATATGAAGAATTTTATCCAAGTTTCCATTGTATATACCCTAAACTTTATATCATGAACTATTTGATATAATTTCTCAAATAAATTTGTTAATGAACTATTTTATATAATGCCTCAAATAAATTTCCAATAGTGTTTTTTATATAATTCCTCAAATAAATTTCTTAATGAACTATTTGATATAGGGTGCATACAATGGAAACACTATTTCTATCATACTCCATCAAAAATTACCATGAACTGTTTGATATAATGCTTCAAAATAAATTTTTTAATGAATTGTTTGATATAGGGTGCATACAATGGAAAAACTATTTCTATCATACTCCATCAAAAATTACCATGAACTATTTGATATAATGCCTCAAATAAATTGGAGGTGCCTTGGTAGAAATGTATGCAAAATGTGGAAGCATAGACAGGGCATGTTAATTTTTTGATAGAGTAGAAATGTATCATAGAAATAGTGTATGTTGAAAAGACTTTAGAAACTTTTAAGCAAACGTAGTTTCAATTCAAAAAATTTGAAAAATTTCACATTTAGGGTTTAAAAATTTAACAAACAAATGCATTTTGAACTCTGCAAAATTCGAATTTGACAAACTTGGTGCTCGATATGTAAATTGGGTTGATGAACTTTAAAGAGATGAAGTTGAGTTTGCATTCGTCGGAGAGATGAAGTCGTTACCATTTGTAGATAATGTGGTTTAGCCAAACCCATTGAAGATATTGTTGAAGATATTCAGTTGAACATATAATGTGGTTTAGCCAAACCCATTGAAGATATTGTTGAAGAAGATGAAGAAAAATCTAAAGTTTAGTTTGGCATATATCATCCAAAAAAAAATGGAAAAATAGATGTAGTAAATAGAATTTTGGGCAACCTGCTAAGGTTTTTTGTTGCAAAAAAAATATGATTTAGTTCTACCACAAGTAGAATTTGCATATAATAATTCAATGAACCGAAGTATAAGGAAGAAACCATTTGATATTGTGACATGACTACATCTCTATAGAGCTTAGAGACATCAATATCGACAATAAGAGAAGGGCAGAGGTAGGATAGTTTGTAGACTTCATGGAGACATTGTATAATCAAGTCTGTAAGTAGTTGAAGGACATGAATAGTAATTATAAGAAGGAAAATGAGAAAAGGAGACATAAGGAAATTTTTTTGGAGATGAAGTGATGGTATACCTTAGACAGGATAGATTTCTAGTTGGAACATAAAACAATTTGAAGATGAGGAAATTTGGACCTTGTAATATTCTAAGGAAGTTTGATTATGGAGAAGCATATGAAGCAGATTTATCAGAGACATTGTGTATATCACCTATTTTCAACATTGGAGGCATCTATGAGTATCATTAAGTATAGTCAAGTGGTAGTAACATCGAAGTTTATTTGAAGGAGTAGTTACCACATCAACCACTAGAGGAGATTGAGTAGATCATGGACACCAGAAATGGTAGAAGCACTAGGAACAAATAGTACAAGGAATATATGGTGAAGTGGAAAGATAGACTAGTGGAGGACTCATCATGGATTTAAGGCCAAGGTGGATGACTTTGGTTTTCCTCTAGCCCCTAGAAAGTGAGAGACTCACGTTTCTTCCAATCCCAGGTGTTTGATGCAGAAGCATCCTTGCTTGTAAAGAAACAACCAAAAAAAAAAATTCTTACATTTCAGTCTGCAGCAGTTTTAGCATTTCATTTTGAATTCCACCACATTGTAATTTATCAACATGTGGAGTATGATATCGCATCTACTCTAGGTCATATATATTATATCAAAATTTCAGCTCATTTTCATTCATCTACCAAAAGTTATCACTCTCATAATTTTACTATAATTCATAGTTAGAGTATTTAGGGCTAAATTCATCCATATTTTATGTTGAGGACATATTTTGGAGTGTGCAAAACTTAATGGGACATCATAAATGCATTGTGGATCCAAAGGGATCTTTATTGGAGATTCACAATACATTTCATTTTGTGAAGGATTATCTTTCATGTTTTAAGGTTGACCTTCACATTTGATCATATATCAAGTTTGTAAACCCTTAAGGCTAACAAAAACTTTATTGGAGTTGGAGAATCATATTTAAGGTCATTTATAGTTCATTGTAATCAGTCATCGGTAGATTAGTTTAGGATTTTATGATTTAGAGTTCAAAAAGTTTGCATTCCTTGTTATGGGACTATAATGAGGCCTTTGGCTAGTTGTAATATTGAATGCCCTTATGGTAGGCTTCTGAGATTTGGTTATTCACCCATGAGGCACATGATGCATGCTAGATTGGAAATTCAATAAAGATCTATGTTTGTAGAATATTTCTTATGTTATTTCCATTGTGTTGACACTAAATTGCATGATTAGATAATTCTTACTGGATCTTCCATCTGTGACTACACTAAGAGGGAAACTAAAAATAAATATTTGATATATCAAATGTATTTAATTCTAGTGACTTATCCCAATTCAAGAACACTCTCTATAACAAATGCATATTGAAGAGATAAAACTTTATGAATGTCGAAGATATTCAATGTCAATTCCATACCCTAATTTGAGAAGAGCCTCCATAATGATGACAAAATGAAGAGTGGAAACTTTCAATATATAAGAAAAACTATACTTTCTCTTAATTTCTCTTATTGTGTCAATAATTTCTTGATACTATTACTTTTAATATCCTTCAAAGTTCTTAGTGCCACTCTCATAATTTTTGAAGAGGTTCTTTTGCTATTGGCTAGGCTTTGCCTACTACTCATCAAGGTGGATGGTCACCATCTATTTTTTCTCTCTTGCATCCTCTTAATGGCTTGGTTAGATGCCTAGTGGCTAAGTAAATTTTTCTCACATTATGCTTACCATTTTAACACCAAGGAGTGCTCAAATTATGCCTTGTGTTCAAGATTTATATCTATAAGATAGTCCTTATAGAGAGAAGACATCACTCTCACTAATTAAGAGCTAGCAGAAGAAGGAAAATACCTTCTTGATGAAGGATGGAGTAACTTTGATGAGTAAAACCCTTTCTAATACCAATTTTATAATCATTATTACTTAAATTTATTTATATTTATATTTAACTTAAATATATGATATAATTATATATGTTTCCTTTATAAAAAAATTTCCTACTTTATTTCTATACTAAACCAATTCCATTAATTTTAAGATCATATAAAATTCCACCAATAGATTTTTTTTCTTAAATTTGATATTTATATAATTAAATCAAAACAAGATGTTTGATTACAACGTTATTCAATTAGTATAACCCTTGGTCAATAGACATTTAGTAACCATGTGAAGTAAACGAATGGCGTAATAGATTTTTGGCAAAGGAACGGAAGAAGTAATCTAGATTTGTTTATTTCATTTTGATAAGGCAAACACTTTCCAAAGTTTGTGTTGATAGAAAATGTTAAATGCAGACAATGTTGAATACAAATTTTCTCTATTGATAAAAAATATTGAATGACTTCTTCCTTCATTTTTTAATATGATAAGACTTTTCTACAAAGTACTGAATATTTTTTTCTCCATTTAATTTTGACAAACGACAAAACTTTTTTGTGTTGATAAAAAATTCAAATGACTACTACTTTTTATTTTCATAAGATACAAACATTTCATTATTGATTAAAAATAATGAATACTTTCTTCTTCATATAGTTTTGATAAAACAAAAAAAATTCTGTATAAGACAGAAAATGCTGAACAACTTCTTCCTTCATTTAATTTAATTTTGACAAATGCCAAGACTTTTTTGTGTTGATAAAAAATTCAAATGACTACTACTTTTAATTTTCATAAGATACAAACATTTCATTATTGATTAAAAATACTGAATACTTTCTTCCTTCATATAGTTTTGATAAAACAAAAAATTTTCTGTATAAGACAGAAAATACTGAACAACTTCTTCCTTCATTTAATTTTCATACCACAAGACCTTTCTATGTCAACTGAAAACATGATAACTTTCCTTGGTCAGCACGGCATTCACTATCACTGTCACGTCCACAAAGAAGACGTTCGAAAAAAGGAGGGAAAACTTTACAAAATTTTGTTGACACTTAACAGATGTCATAATCTTCAGTCATGTCACTCATTCTATCATTTTTTCTGACCGCTGTAGTCTCTGTTGAGGGATACAGCAAAGACTTTCCGAAGCTTTTGTTGGTAGAAATTCAGAGTGCCTTCTTTCTTCAAACTTCTGAGAAAATGCTCAATGCTTTTATGTGTTGAAAGGAAATACTGCTAAAGCCTAATAATATCATATCATATTTTATTACAGCTGATACCTAATGAATTTTCTAACATTCTTCATATCGAATTAAGTTTTAGAACTTTAATTATCTAATATTTAATCGTGTAAAGAAAAGTAAAATTTTTAAGTTTGTTTTAAGACAATTTAATAAAATGTATATGTAACAAAACAAATTGAGATTAGTTAATTAGAAATTGAATTTTGACATTTTGTGTTAGGAATTTGAAATGCATAAATAGAAATAATAGTATTTAGTTTTATAATTGATGAATGTATAAATATTATTGTGGATTTGAATCTAATATGAGTTCAAATTCAAATACAATATGTTTTGACATTGAGAATAGTAAATGATAGATTAGTAATAATTTTGGAGTCAAAATGTTCTATTTACACTATGCAGAAATGAGTTTCATGATTAAGAAGGAATTTGCGACTATGATCTTGTCCCACATCCATGACTTTGTATTATGTGTTTTGCAGAATTTTATTCTTTAGTTAAGTTGATCAACTTGGCTTGGTTGTCTTTTTGATATCTAATGGAATAGTGTTGTTTGTAAATAATTTTGTATGGCTAATAGTATGTAACAAGAGGACTTGTTATCTTAGTCCTACCCTAAGAAACATCGATGGACAAATAAATAAAAGCAATCTTCAATCATTCAAATGTTCCTAAAATATTTACACAAAGCTATATTCCTTTTAGTACATTAAGTGAAGTATTTTTACAGATGATATGTGAATATTGCTTGAAGAGTTTGATACGACTAGAAAGAATGTATGACCGCCTTTTTATACAATGATATAGCAATACATTGCATAGATTTGTGTCTAGCTGGCCCTAAGTGGGAAACGTAATGAAAATAAGTTAGCTAAATTTTAATTTAGGTGATATGAGCTTGTAATTGTGAAGATATCTATTACTACAAACCAAAGATGAGAGAAAACACTCCCTTACAATAAGCACAAACCTAAATAGGAAACTGTAATATGATTATACAAATTTTATCATTACTTTTTTCTTTTATTTTAAGGTGCATGTGAATCCTAGAATGATTATGCATCTAAAATTATGTAGCATTCATAAATGTGCATGTAGGTATATCTCAGACAATCAAATAATATCACTGTGGGGTCCATACAAAGTAATTAGCCTTATGAGGATGTGATCATTAATGTTCATCTTCCATATAATCACTATAAGAATAAAAGATGAATCTCGATAAGAACTTGTAATCATTTAAAGATCTAAACATGAGAATAATAATGACAAGATATGCCTAGTTAAAAATTTATTGTATACATAGGATACAAATATTTTTTGGGAGAGGGAAAATGTTACGTGAAAATTATATTTAATCTTACAAGCATGTAACCATGTATTGTCGTGTAATCATATAAGCATACACATTAATGATTTTCAATATGTAGCTATCATATACATGTCTGGAAAGATAAGAATGATAAATACATGGTTGGAGATGATAGCAATGGCTAATAAGGTTTCTCCCAACATAGGAAAATTATTGTGGTCTGACCCTTAGTGGCCCAAAACACCCATATAAGTGCAATGAAATTATACCATAATAAAGGGGAAGCTTGATGCTCCCATATATGAAGATATGACCACAAAGATATAATATATAAAGATAAATCATGGTGCTTCCAAATGGGAACGCTTGATTTCACCACAAGTGTAATAAAGAGGGAAGCACAATTATCCCAAATGGGAATGATCAATGCTCCCAATATGATAAAAAGGAAGTTTTAGTACCCTCAATTTGATAAAGGGAAATGCTCAATGATCCCAAAAAGTGGCAATATTATGGGAGATTTTTATCTTTCCACCAATATAAATTATGCTTTAATTTGAATTTAATAAATAATTATTATTCATTTTCTATTAAAATTATGACTAAAGTCCTGATCGATAGGTTGATTGAAAAATATTTATAACTTTCAAATGGTATCACATTTTTTGAATCCAAAACATGCTTCACATACTATAGGATTAAAAAAAGAAAAAAAAATAATGAAGTTTTGACCAAGTTAAGGTGGTCAAACATCACAGTTTTATATTTTAAAAAGTTGTAATAAAAAATTCATAATTAATTATTTACTTGGAAAAAAATTACAAAAAAATATGCATCACATCCAGCCATCAGTCCTCTACTTATATATAAAATATTATAAAAAAATATTATCATTTTATTATGGTTAGGGTGGTAAGACAGACACCAACTTCTTACTTTTTCCCTGAAATTTAAGTACTACCTCATTGAAATTTCAAATTTTCACCAAATAGATTTTATTTATTTATAAATAAACCTAGTAGTTTAGAAACTACTCTAAATTTTCTACATATTATATTCTTACATATTTTTGAAATAATATAGATAACTTATTCATTTTTTTACGTCAAGTTTCCTAACACTGATTTTTCTAAAAATTTTGCCACTTAAGGGCCTATTTTTTCCATGATGATCCTACACATACCCATATTTCCAATGGTGAACCTTTGTGCACTAATAAAATTTATTGTTAATTAATTACATATATTTTCATGCTTGGTGGAGGTGTGAACTAAGAGAAATACACCTTTCTCCAAAGAAATTAAAATTTTCAAATTGTATTGACCTAATTGATACCTCTTAATCTATCTAGAATAATAATGAAAACTTCATCCAAGACTTGAATGTATCTTCTTCTCCAATGCCTTTTGACAATCAATATTCCAAACACTCCCCAAAATCCAACTACAAAACTTGTCATCCACTCAACATACCAATGCCATGGGATTTCTCCCCCTTCCCCATCCTTTTCTTCTTGAGTAGGTTTGATATCGATTGTTCCACATTTACATGTTTTGTTATCAAGTGGAAATCCACAAAGACCATGGTTCCTAGAGAAACATGTAGGATCAGTGAATGTTGCAAATTGACCCCCTATTGGGATTCTTCCAAAAAGTATGTTGTTAGATACAATGAAAGCACTCATAAATGAGAGTTTTAGAACTCACTTGGAATCTCACCTTTCAAATTGTTGTTTGAAAGGTCCAATGATTCTAATTTCTCTAACATCCCAAAACTATTTGGAATTTTTCCAAAAAGACTATTTCTTCACAAGTTTAATATGTGTAGACCTTTAAGGCCTCCAATTTTTTAAGGAATTTCATTTGATAGTTGATTCTTGGATAGATGAATGCAAGTTATAAGTAATAAAATAGAACTCACATACACTTGCTGAAATCATTTGTTGCTCACCTAGATCTCTTCTCTATAGTAATAGTTTGAATCATGATGACTATTATTTGAGATTTGTACTTGTGCATCCATTATAGCTTTCAAATTTTCCAAATTTTGTGGGATGGCTCCAATCAAATTATTATTTGAAATATCCAACACATGGAGGTTGGAAAGATTGATTAATTGATTTGGAATGTGGCTATGAAGATCATTAGACCTCAAAACAAGTATCATCAATTTTGAGAAGTGTGCTAGCCAAAGGGGTATATTTCCCACCAATAAATTTTCACCCACATTTAAAATATGCAAGTTAGAACAGTTTTGAAGGCTTGATGTAAAGTTTCCCTTCAACATATTGTCATTGAGTTGAAGTGTCACGAGAGAGCTTAGAATTCCAATTTGAGGTGAAATGTATCCCATCAAATTATTCTTGCCAAAGAAGAGCAATTAGTTAGGCTTGATGGTATTTTACTAGATAATCCATTGTTTGAGAGATCCAACACATGCAGATTTCATAGAAGACCAATGGAAGAAGGAATTCCACCACTTAGATCATTTGTTGAGAGTGATAATAATTGAATTTTGATTAGGAGCTAGCCAATTTGTACTGGGATAACACTGAAAAATCCATTCTGTGACAAATCCAATAGCTGTAGTTTTGGTGAAACTATTGAATGAATTGGAAGGCAACCATTCAACATATTCTTATGTAGGTCTAAACTCCAAAAAATGTTTATGTTCAAGGTGAATGGAAGTTGACCTTGCAAGTTATTGTACGATAGATTCAATTTTTCTAGATAGGGTAAATCTCCTAGCCAAGGTGGAATATCTCCAAAGAGACTATTTTGGGAGAGATCCAAATAATATAATTCATATTGTGTTGAGAGGAATGGAGGCAAGATACCTTCAATATTACAAGAAGCCAATATCAAGCTAGATAAGGAAAATGGAGGTATCCATTTTGGGTCAATTTAAATAGTCAATTTATTATAAGAGAGTAAAAGACTATCAAGGTTACTAGTACTTTTGAAAGCATCAAGAGAAAAGTGGTCTTGTAGGTTGTTGAATAAGAGATCAAGAGAAGTCAAAGGTGAAATTTGACCAATAGACAAAGGTATGCTACCACTCAATTCATTGTTTGATAAATCAAGATCTCTAAAAAATGAAAGTTGACCAATAGGCAAAGGTATGTCACCACGGCTGGGCTTAAACGTCACACACTAAGTGTTGACTACTTAGGTGGATGTTTCCTTTAACTCAACCCTTTACCCAGTTGAGTTATGTTTCTGGTTGTTTACATTTTCTGATTTAGCCGTTGTATGATAGTTTGGGAGAGTGGGTTGTTTTTCATCTCATGTGCACTACATTTACTCACTGCATGCCAAAAACTACGGAATATGTGAAAGTGGGAAGAGTAGTTTTAAAACTTTTAAAATATATATTATTATTTTATTTTATTATATGTATTTTTTTAAATTTTCTTTATTTTATTTTATTTGATATTTATTATTTTTTAATTTTTTTAATATTTAAAATATTATTAGAATTTAATAAAAATAAAAGTCTTATTTTTTATAAAAAATTAATATAAAATATTGATTTTTCTACACTTTTGTTTATATTAAATTAATTTAAATATTAATATTTTAATGTTTTAATATAAATTAATATTTTAAATTTTGATAAAATAATTTTTTATTTATAATTTTATAATTATATTATTGATAAATATATAAATTTTTAATTATTAAAATTAAATTTTAAATCTTATGTATAAGATTTCACATAATCCTTTAAAATAAAGAAAATTAATAGAAAAAATATAATATAATAAAATGTGGTTATTTGTAGGATAGTGTTAGGCAACTTGACGTAATGATTTGAATAAGTTATCTATATTATTTCAAAAATATGTAAGAATAGAATCTGTAGAAAATTGAGTTTAGTTTCTAAATTACTAGGCTTATTTAAAAATAAATAAAATCTATTTGGTGAAAATTTGAAATTTCAATGCAATAGTACTTAAATTTCAGGGAAAAACTAAGAAGTAGGTGTATGTCTGACCACCCTAACCATAATAAAATGATAATATTTTTTTATAAGATTTTATATATAAGTAGAGGACTCCTGTTTGGATGTGATGCATATTTTTTGTAATATTTTTTCCAAGTAAATAATTAATTATGAATTCTTTGTACAAATTTTAAAAATATAAAAGCAAGTATATTAGAGCCACCTTAACCGTCAAAACTTCATGAGAAATTTATTTTTTATTTTTAATCCTATATTATGTGAAGTATAGAATGTGACACATTTTTTTGGATTCAAAAAATGTGATACTATTTGAAAGTTATAGATGTTTTTCAATCAACCTATTGATCAAGACTTTAGTTGTAATTCTAATAGAAAATTAATAATTATTATTTATTAAATTCAAATTAAAGCATAATTTATATTGGTGGAAAGCTAAGAATCTCCTCTAAAAACATTTTCGTTTGATCAATTTTGGGTAAAAAAAAGTCATCAGTCAGATACCCTACAAATACCCATAATATTGCCACTTTTTGGCCCATCATGATCATCTTGCACATACCCATGTAAGTTTAGTTTTTATAAAATTTCATGTTTTAAAAAATGAATGTATTTAATTTTTTATAAAGATTCATATTTTTCATAATTGAATACATTCAAAATATTTTATATATTTAAAAAAAAGATTTTAAATATGTTATATATCTAACAAATTATTATATTTAAAACTATGTGTTACACATAATTCATGTTTTTCAAATTGTATTCATAATTATTTGAATATTTTTTTCTAATGAATATATTAATAATGTTAAAAACTAATATTTAGTTTTAATTAAAAAGCATATTTTTTAATGATGTTAGTCATATAGTAAAGACTTTTCTTTATGTTATTTCCAAGGTTACTTATAAATTTAATTTTAATACTAAATATTTTATAAATTGAGATGATGATAGTTAGGAATGATAAGATATGATGTAATGATGATTCCACTTAGTATTTTGGATATATTCATTGTCTAGAATTTTGTGTTGAATTATAATTACCCTATTAATGATTCCAAAATTATGGATCAATTATATGGTATGATGATCTTACCCTAATGTGTAGTCTAATCTCACAAATTGTGTACTTCTACTATTTGATTCACTAAATTATCTACTCCTTATTGATTATTAAGGATTGATAATATTTAAAAACAACTTTAGAGAGAACACTTAACCAAATGGTTCAAGTTCTCCTAAGTCAACCCTTTTAATTAAGTCGATATTATAATCATAACAAACATTGATAGATAATAGGAAAGTTATTAGACATGATGATTATAATGCAATGTATTGGTCTTTTAAATCTTCAATTCCAAGTATTCCTAAAACAACTTCTTCTTAATGTGAATGATTGATTAAAGAACGATTATTTTTAGATGACATTTTAATCCTCAAACAAATGTATTTCAATACCAAGAAATGTAATAACTCATTTCACAAGTGTGTATCATGTAAGTTCCCAACAACTATGAAAATACATGTATCAATCATTTTCTTTTTTTAAAAATTTTTTGGGCTAAGATCTATGTCATGCAAGATAGATCTTGTGTGCCACATAAATTCAACTATCTTGAAATAGAGGATTAATGTTGAAAATATAAGCTATTAATAAGGTATGCATGTGAATAAGTGTAAATATGGCAAGGATATGATCAAATGTGTTGAAATGTGTGCAAGGAGTGAATGAAGATGGATCATAGAAATCATGGAAGTAGATAAAATTGGAATGTAAGTGTGTCACATATCACTATATAATTATACAAATGTGATTTTTCAAAATGAACCTACAACTAAAAGGAATTTTGTATAGGTTAGCTAATTTCACTAATATATTTTTCCTCCATTTTAAGTTACGTCAAAACCCTCATGATTGTGTATCTAAAGAGAATGCATAAACATGCATTAAGTTGTAAATGCACTTAGTAATAAAAAATATACTATGGTCCATATAAATAAATTGACCCAACTGTATATCTTCACGAGCATTCATATTTGGCATGCTTACTCCTTATAATCCTACAAAAGAAATAAAAAATGTGCAATGAGTTGTGTTTCTCATAAGTAGAATACAAGGGTCATAAAATTTCTTGAATGTGTTAGAAAATTAAAAAAAGTAGGAATAAGGTTAGGAAAATTTTATTGTATAAAGAGTAGTGTGAGATATTGGGTGCTACCACATTTTACGATCAAAATATAGCATATTAGGCATTGTCATGTCATGTTCTAAAGCTTTATTTAGAGATCTAGTAATGAATATTTGTATTCTTGTGACTATATATATTTGCAAGCTTGATAAGAAGAGTTAAAGATAATATGTACCCCCATTAAATTGTTCACATTTGTTGATTACAAGGAATTAAAGAAGAGAGGAAAATAACACGTAAAATTTAAATGTATGCTAATCATATAGAGCATGTAAAGTAAATCACTATCATGGATACATCATGTAACAAGTCAATAAGACATATATAAAGATAGGTGTTGAAGCACATAGACTATAGATAAAAATATAAGCATATAAGATTAGCCCTAGTATGAAATTTAATGGTAAGGTGAAAATGGCCCTAGAGGTGCAATATAAGTGGTATGAGGAAGCATGGTTTCCCCAATGTGGCTATTACAACATGGTAGTCATGTGATAACATATGATAGGATAAGAGATGTATGATGCCCGCAATGTGGTTAAGGTAGCTCTTGCAACATAATCAATCATGTAAGCATAAGATGATATGGAGAAACTTAAATCACATTCAATGTAATATGATAGTGTGTTATAAGAAAAGGTCAACACGATGGATAAAATAAGATGGCCTCAATCTAAGAGGGTGTTGCTAGAAGTGTGATAGAATAATATGAGTGAATCTAGAGGAAGAATGATGCCTCACAAAATAATAGGATGATAAGGCACTAGAGACACAATATGGCTACATAGGTTATAAAATTAGGAATTTGAGCACATAAGACTAATCTAGGAATGAGGTAGATTGATAAGGCACACAATAAAATACAATGATATGACATGGACATGTGATCTAAGCATGGTAAAAGGTCATAAACTTATAAGTTTCGAGTAATCATTTAGTAGAATATAGGTATTACAAGGGATGAGATCATGGGTATATAGGCATAAAAGAATAAGAAAACTATCATGATAAAATCAAGCATAGATGAATAACAATTAGAAAAGTAAGGAATAAGGAAAAAATAGAAAAAAATGTGGCAAAGATGAAAAAATATGGATAAGGTGTGCAAAGGTAATAAAAAACAACATAAAGACTTAGAAAAAAATCAAGTAAAAAAAAAAGTGTTATGAGTACATTTGGTTTAATCAACCTAAATAACACAAAGAAAAGACTTTAGCATATGACTAATATCATAAAAGGTAAGTTTTTATCAAAACTAAATATCAATTTCTTAAGATTATTAACATAAGTAATATATTAAGAAGAAACAATATTCAAAATATAATGAATACACTTTGAACAAAACAAATTATTTGTTATATAATTTTTTATATATAATATATTTAAAAGAATCATTTTAAAATATTTTGAATGTAAAAAATTAAATACATTCAATTGTTAAAAATGAAATTTTCAAAAAAACTTAAATACATTCAATTATTAAAATGTAAGTTTAGTTTTAGAAAATTTCATATTTAACAATTGAATGCATTTAATTTTTTACATTCAAAATATTTTAAAATGATTTATATATTATATATAAAAAATTACATAACAAATAATTCATTTTTTCAAATTGTATTCATTATATTTTGAATAAATTTTATTTCTTAATAAAAAATTTAACAATTAAAAGATTTATTTAAAAATCTTATTCATAATATTTAAAATTTTATTCCAATTTTTTTAACATTATTTGTTTATCACTAATCAAATTAAAAATTTATAAATAAAAATTTATTTCTATCAAAATTTAAACATTAATCTATATTAAATATATGAAAATTTTATTATTTAAATTAATTTAATATAAATAATATTTTAAAAGATTTCAATATTTTTTCATACTACATATTCATTAAATTTTAATAATATTTTAAATGTTTTTACAAAGATTATAATTAAATATTTAAATTTTATATGAAAAATAAAATAAAAATAATATATATAAAATAAAATTATAAAATAATAATAATAATATATTCAAAATGTTTTTAAAGCACTATTCACATGCTCAAGTGTTAAGTATTTTTGGTGTAAAGACCACTACTCTCGGCATAAAGTGCAACCGATAAATGCAGCGTCCATCGAGGATAAAAACACATCGTACAACGACATAGCCAGAAAACTTTTAATATGAGGGAACGGTAACTAGACGGGGAAAGATGAAAAACACGTAATCTCCCAAACTCCCGTACAGTGGCTAAAATCTGCTGACATTGTCAAAACATTTAAACAGCCGAAAATAGAACTGAAAACTTTAACAGGGGAAAACATAACTCAACTGAGTAAAGAGTTGAGTTAGAGAGCAATATGAAAGGTGAGTTGTTGGATAGAGATGGAGATGAAAGGGTTCAATTCCTAACTTGTCATATTTAACAACATATATTTAAGATACAAATATTTTAACTCCTGGAGTTTCTTTGTCCACCTTAAATTAGAGCTAAACAACCCCAAACCTGAAATTTCTAAACTTTGCAAGTATGAGAGATTCCCAAGCTGCCATGGAATTCTACCTTGAAATCCACTATAATCCAAGTTGAGTTAAGTCAAGGTGTGTAGAGAGCCAAGATCCATTGGAATTTCACCTTCAAAATGATTGTAGCTGAGATCTAGATGTGTCAATTTTTGGAGGCCAAAAATTTCTGAAAATATTAAACAATTTAACATTAATATATTAGAAATAACTTATCACTAAAAAATAAAATAATTATTTTTTATTTTTAATACAAATGAAATATAGAATTACTATTAATTTTTTAATCTATAAAAAATAATATTTAAATAAAAATCAAACACCAAATATATTATTATCTATATAAATATAAACTTTAAAATTAGTACCTTTAGGTAGAAGGCCACCGAAGTAATTGTTGCTTAAGTCCAAATACTCTAGGTGCCTCAACTGGAACAAAACTGGAACGAGTGTTTTGTAAACACACCAATAGGAGAAAGTGAGTTGGATGACGTGGGAGGAGGAGTGGCTGCATTCAACACCAGTCCACTCGCAGCAATTAAACCCCCTCCATGACTCATCATAGTACTTGGCTATATTTGAATCCATGTAGTCATGATACTCATTCTTGAAAGCAAGGAGGACATCTCTCTCATCTGGAAAGCATGAAGGATAACAGGTGGCAGTGACAGAGCAGCATGTCATAACAATAAACAAGCACAGCATAACAGAGAATCTCTCCATTTTATCTCACCTACAATAATGTTTGATTGAAAAGAATTAGACAGTACTTAAATAAGTATTGAGCGTAATAAATGAATAAAGAAAGAAAGAAAGAAACGAAGGATGGAGTAGGAAGAATACCCAGAGCAGAACAGAACAGAAGAGGAGAGGAAGCGAAGGAATGAATTATAAGAAGAGGGAATGAGAGTATTTATAACACGTTAGTCAACAAAATTTGGAAAAACATCGATTTTAAAAGTTTTGAGTAATAATAGAGTGAGGGAATAGTTATATCATTATTGAGCAAGAAGGAAAATAGATTTTTAAAAAAGAGTTTTGATTTATATAATGAGGTGAGTGGAAACAGCAAAAGAGGGTGAAGTCAACAAACAGTGAATCAATATTGGGAAAATTGCTTAGGGAGAGGACCCAGAGTTGAGCATATTTCAATAGTTGAGATAGTAGTTGTTTATATAATGTCAATAGTTGTGATAGTAGTTGTTTATATAATGCCCAATAGTTGTGACATGACTACCTTAACTTAAACAAAATGTATTCCTTTGATCTAAAAAGCAACCAATCATGTGATGCCACATCAGCATTCAACTACCCATGATGTGAATGCACAAGTATTGGTAACAGGTTTGTTTTGGGCCTTTTTGGACACCTTGACAAAAAGCATGCTGATGTGGCATCATATTTGATGATGTGGCCCTGAAACCTTAGTTATAAGCAGGGGACTTGCCAAGTAAGCTGTTGTAAAAAATTGGGAGTGATTTGAAATTTCCAAGTAGGATTTTGAGAAGTGGGAAGTTAGGGTGCACTACTGGTCCCTCCTATAGTTGCTCATTATTTTATGAGTCCATAAAGTTTGAATGCTCTACTTATAACAATGATCATTTTCTTTCTTAAAAAAAAATTGTTCGAAGAAAATGGGGCCATCTTATTATCTTTTTGGAAAGAGGAGAATAATAAACTAGCTGATCTTTCCATTGACTCGTAGAATTGGACTCTATCTTTACCCTTGTCCAATTATTACTTCAAAAAATGGAAGTAAATGCAACTCTCTTTTTATAGAAGTTCTTCATTGAAAATATTAAAAAAATTATCCTATTTCATTGGAAACTAGGAATTTATGGATTTTTATTGGACTTATTTTATTAATAAGATTTGTAACTATTTTAGCTACTTTACTTTCTTGTCTAGGTACTCAAAATTCATGATTGTCGTATTTCTTGATGTTGGCAATGTACATCGGTCAATTATTTTCATGACATCCTCCATAGCCACATGATGCACTATTTCAATTAAAATAATTTTTAAAATAAACTAATCACATTATAGTGCAAGCATACATTATGGCTCGATTGATACAAAGTCATATTATATGCACTCTTTAGTTAGTGCGATTATTCTTTTTAATAATGAAAGTAAATAAAGTTTAACAAATTGAAATTTTTTAATTGTGATTCTTGGTCAACATGACATGGTAACCATGTGAAGTAAGAATCATGTAATAGTTTTTTGATAGAGGAGGGAAGAAATAATATAGAATTTGTTTACTTCATTATGAGAGGATAAACAATTTTTTTTCTTTTTATTGAAACAATACAAAGAAATAATATATATAAGAAAAAAGTAGTCAACTCACTAAGAGAAAGAAATAATAGTCATAAGACTAAAGGAAAAACTTTTGAAAATTTGTATTTATAAATAATATTAAATATCTTTTTTTTATTTAATTTTGATAGACTTTTCTATGTAGACAAAGAATATTAAATATTTTTTATTTAATTAATTATAATACCAAACTTTCTTATGTTGAACAGCTTCTTATTTCATTTAAAAATGTTAAAGAATGAGTCCTTTGATTAGAAAAAACTTTTTATGTTCATTTAATTCATGTTCCCAGCCGCTAAGGCTTTTCTATGTGGGGCTGAAAATCTACTTTTACCTGCCCACCTTCCACCTTCCTTTCTGTAATATTCAATTACAAAAAACATATAACTTTCCTTGGTAAGCATGATATTCACTATCAATGCCACAACATTCCTTGGTCAGCACAGCATTCATGTCCACAGCGAGGGAATACTACTTTCCAAATATTTTGTTGATAGAAAATGCTGCGTGTTTTCTTTATTCACACTTCTCAGAAAATGTTCAATGCTTCTATGTGTTAGAGAAGAAATGCTATCATAATTTTCTGCGCTTGGAGAGGACATACTGTTAAAGCCTAATGATATCATCTCCGATTCCATGAGTGATAATGAATTTTCTAACATTCTTCTGATAGAATTAGTTTTAAGGACTTTTATTAAGTATATATCTAAAATTAATTTAGATTAATTAATTAAAAGTTATAATTTGACATTTTGTATAAGAAATTAAAAATATAAGTAAATTTATTAAGATTTAGTGTTGTAATTGGTGAATGCATAAAGATCAATATGTTTTCAAATTTGAATCTAATATGTTTTGAGATTGGGAATAGTAAATGATAGATTAGTAATAATTTTGGAATCAAAATCTTCTATTGATACTATGTAGAAATGATTTTTGTGATTAAGGAAGAATTTGTTATTGTGAATTTGTTCCACAACTGTGAATCTATACTATGTGTTTTGTAGAATTTTATTCTTTACTTGATGAACTTTGGCTTATTTGTCTTTTTATATATAATGGACTAGTGGCGTTTATAAATAATTTTGTAGGGGCTAATGGTGTATAACAAAGGGACATGCTCTCCTAGGTCAACCCTAAGAAACATGAATGAACAAATAAAAATAAAATTCTTGACCCATTCAAACTCTCCTAGAATATTTATATAAAACTAGATTCCTTTTACTTTATTAATTCAAGTGTTTTTACAAATGATATTTGGATATTACTTGAAGAGTTGGATGTGATTAGAATGAATGCATGAATATCTTTAAATACAATGACATACCAACAAATTGCACAAATTTGTGTTTAATCAGCCCTAGGTAGGAAGGGTAATGAAAGGAAGTTAGTGAAGTTTGAATTCAAGTGCAACAAGTTTATAATCATGAAGACGCTTCTGAATAAAATCCAGACATGAGAAGCAAAACTTTCTCTACTCAAAATAAGCACAAACCTAAATGGGAAACAACATGCTAAAAATGGAGCTAGGAAAAGTTGAGAAGAAAACTAGTATTGAATCAACCAAAACAAGATAGATTACAAGTTGAATTGTTGTATTGTATTCACCAAATGATGTGTATATAAATTAATCTTGTTCTTGACCAATCAAATTTCAGAAAATAGAGGGAAAGGTTGTTCAAAATTCATAACAAATTGTGAGTTAATTCTTTGATGAGGGCACACAAACCAGACACGTAGTAACAACCCACAAAACAAGATAATAATTTTATTATTCAGAAAAATGGAACTTCTTACATACAGAGGATCTAAAATCCCCAAGTTCTTCAACACATGCAAGCTACAGAAAGCTACAGAATAACCCTTTCGCAATATGCGAGCTTGTCCCCAAAAAGTTACCCAAAAATTAGAAAACCCGCCCATAAATAGAGCTCCTCATTTGTTTGGAGCCAAAACAACATTTAATTTGAGTTTAGGCGGTTTGGCGCCAAAAATTTACAACATGAAGTTCAAATTCAAAAGAGCATTTGCAATGGCATCTTCTAGAAAGTGCACCAACTTCGCGAGGTCATAACTTTTGATCCAGGACTCCGATTCGCGAACCGTTCGAACCGTTGGAAAGGTCTCGAAGTCAAGAACGCGCTCAAAATTAGCTACACCGATTTCAGAAAGTTTCGGGACCATTCCGGAAGCTCTAAGTGCCTCAAATCCCACTCAGAAGATTTTCAGGTGCAAATCTGGAAAACTAAAACTGCAATATCTTTCAACCTAGGAACCGGAATGAAAAATCGTAAATTGGGAATTTCATTATGACGAAAAGGGTATCCAAAAATATAAAAACATCTAAAAACTGATAAACTTGAAATTTGACTATTTTTGGGTGATGCAAGATTGCCCTTACACCACTGGATGCTCCTGCATTAGACACCCAG
>VDFB02178296.1:0-19291 GCA_007258455.2 Sequoia sempervirens | reverse complement strand
AAAGGAACTCTGTGAAAGCCAAAGACTTGAAAATTTCAAAGGTGGTGAAAGTTGGTCAGCTCAAGATAATAGCTTTAAGGTTCCTTGACCACCTAGGTCTCAAAATAAGGGGGCGTGCAAAACGAGGTGAAGGAAAAATCAACCTGAAAAAAGCGAAGAAGAGAGGGTCCCCATTCTGAATAGGGCATGTGTTCTATAGGCACAAAAAAACATCCATAACCTCATCCATCCTATTTATCCCATCGCTCATCTATGCTCATATCATAGCTTGATGTTGAAAAGTATTGTATCCCCTTAGTACTACTTGGCATATTCCTAAGGTCAACTTGTCTTGCTTATATTGAGGTAGTCTATTGCATAAACATAGGGGGAAATTCATTATGGATCAGATTGGGTTCTTGTATATCTTAAGGTTATTATAAATCTCATCGAAAATCCAAAAAACATTCATAAAATCTCATAAAAAAATCCAAAACAACATCAAAATCTTGTATAACCAAAAATCCAAAAAAAAAATCCTATACAATTGAAATCCAAAAACATTCAAAAATTGTAAATTCAAAGTCCAATACATATAAAATACATCAAAATCCCTAAAAAGGTCAAACATCAAAGATCTAGATAGAGAACTATGTCAAACTATGAGTCTTGAGCTTGAATGTAGGCAAGGCCATCATTGATGTGCCCCCGAGACACCCTAGGTTAGTCCTTTAGGAGTCTATAATAATAAACTGGCAATCCATCAACTTTTGATATCTTCATCTTCAAATAAGTTGATTCTATCAAACTACATGGTCTCTCTGTGTATAACATAGGCAAGGCTCGTCTTTTATTATCCTCTAAGGCCCCTAAGATAGGTATTTTAGGTTAGGTTCTTGGTCAAAACTTAGAAAACCCATAAGCATCCAAATATCAGAAAATCCCAAAACATTTAGATAACAAAAAACACAAAAGCATTAGAAAACATTTAGAAAACAACATCAAATATGTTGGAGAAAACCCTAAATAACCTCAAATAATTGAAAAACATAAACATTCATATAAACTATCGAAAAGACCAAAAAAAACAACCTCAAAACATTATTAAAATACCAAAAACATTGAAATATTCCAAAAATCTAAAACCATCCATCCCATCTCACTTTCACCCACAATAAACTTCATCCATAATAAAATCAATCATCACCTTCAACCTTTGGAAAAGCAAATAGAAAACAAGTATCACAGGTCATAAACTGAGAACCTAAGTGTCACAATCTAAAGTCTAAATCATAGGTAAATGAGTCAGTGAAGTTTGTATTAATAGCTTATCATAAACCTAATCTTAATCAAACCATCTGATAACATGTTCTAGGGTACATCCTTCCTGCGATGGACATCAACATCATAAATCACCTTAGGGGTGAAGCCACAATAGTGGTTTACAATTTGATGGAGGAAGGAAAACTGAGAAAAAATGACCCCATGGAAAAAAAATTGGTTTTAGGGATTCAAATGAACCTACAAGTTTGATTGAACCCAAAAGGGGTTCGCCCGAAGTAGGGTTCAAGCAAACCCATTAATTACTGGGCCCACATTGCCTGCCCAAAATAACAAAAGGAAATGCATATTGAGGGTGGTTTGCTCAAACCCCTAGGGGTTCGTATGAACCCCTTATTCCTCATTCTCCCCCTTGGAAACACAAAAAAACCTAAATTTTTATGCTTCAAGCTCGTGTCGAGGATGAAAATGGAGGAATCTTCACAAACCCAACTGGAATTAGGTAGTCCTTAGAATGATCTATCCAACGAATATAATTTTAATATGTTTTGGTTTTATTATGTATTTTTTTTTTTTAGTTTTATTAAACATAGGTTTTTCATCGAAAATGAAGGTCCTTGTTTTGCACATGTGGAAAATAGCGATTATCAAAAAAAATTGAATTTTGATATATACAAAAAAAGTTATGCATTATATGGTCATGCTATGTCTGAATTGTAATTGGTTTGACTTTGAAACTTGATTAAAGAAAAAATATTCAATAAAAAACTATCTAACCAAGTGGAAGCACTAGATATCAGAGTTTGAATCTAAATTCAAAAGAATTAGAATTTTATCCTTCATGGAAAAAAAGTTATGGGTTATACGGGTGTCACTTTTAAAAATGCCATTTAAAAACCAATTTTCGGGAGATGGAAAAATAAGTGCAATCTATTCCAAAATTTTGAAAAAAATTTTTAGAATCTACAAAAAAATGTGACGAGACTCTAGTTTGCATCATCTTCAAATTTCTCACGGTTTAGCTGCTATAGGTTCCAGAATGTGAAGATTTAGTTAAAAATAATAATTTTAGTGTCCAATTTGGCCAAAAAATTTAAACCACTATTATGGGATCACCCGTAACTAAAATTAAATCGACAAGAGATATAGATAACAGTGACTATTTGTCTTTGATATTTTTGTATGATTCATCTTAATGACCCATTCTAAAGACCTCTCGATAAAGTCTTAAATGATTTAGAGAGAAAGGAATGGGCCATTGATCATTATCTTTCATTTTTTGTGCTTGTGGGTATTCTTGTAAAATAATCTTTGTGCATACTTGTTTTTTTTTCGTGTAGGGAGGTTGTTCGACGTAGATTATTGACTATTGTGTATGCTTTGGTCCAAGATATTCTGAACTACTAAACTATATTCCAACAAGGTTTTTGTATGTCAAGGTGTGAAGAAGAACTATCCCATTTGTTTGCAGAGTTAAAGTCCATTTACACTAGATACAATTCCATCTTGGTTATCAATACTTTGATGAATCGTGTCTATGTGTTATATCAAAAAATAAGGAATGATGAAAAATCCCAATTCCAAGATATGAGCAAAATCCTCATTCATCATTCATCACCATCTCTCATAAAGTCTCAATGGATCATAGACTTGTTCTACTTTTTGAATCAATATTCAAAATCAATGGTCAATCATCTCATTCTTCTATCTTCTTTCCACGCTAACCTGCTATCATGATAGTCAACAAAAAAATCAACATGCATCCATCCTTCATTCACAAATCATTAGCATAAATATATGTCGCATACATCTTGCATATCATAATAAAATAAAGTATATCCACTCCATTATCATTCCAAGCATCCATTGCATTATCATCTATTTATCATAAACATCTACATTTTCCATACATACATCCATATGAATACATCATAAATTGCATAGAGAAGTACACAAAAAGAAATGCATGCATCCATATCATCTACATCTACATAAGTATATCATATCATAGCATCCATCCATAGCATATCATAAAAAGATACTAAAAAAGAATATAACATATCCATTGCATTGCATTACATTGCATCATAGATCATCATCACATATCGCATAAATAAAAAGTACATCTATCACATTACATCCATACATGATCATAATGTAAAAATATGTCACATCACATCATATCTTCATATGCATCCATACATTCATATAGCATGAAATAAAAGAGCACATCACATCATGAATTTGTGTCATCTCGTATATATATCAAAAAATGACTATCATGGTACAATATCTAGATCAGTGTATGTCATCAAAATGTACAATGTACACAAGGCTATCAAAAATCAGCCTATGAGTGTATGTCCTTAACAATAATCAGGCTATATAAAAATGTGTTTGCAAAATCAAATGAGGTCTATCCCTCATTGGCTCTATCCCCATCTCTTGGTTGGTCTGGCTGCCTAACTAAAGTGGAGGCACTAGGTTGAGCCTAGCTACGGTGCTCAAAATCAAGCTTCCTATGATGGGGAGGGATGTCTATAATACAAGGTTCACCAATATGCTACCTCATCCCTCATTGTCCCATATAACTGAGTGGACATAGTCTAACCAACTAACCCCTAAGCCTATTGGGACTATTGCTAAGACACTACCTCTATCTAGTGATATTAGCCCACCTCCCATGCCAACTAAACATCTGATGTCTACCTCAACTATCTATCACGGTCTCTTTCCTACTGGGCCTAGACCCTCTCAGTTGTGAGTGTTAGTATCTACTATCAATCTTGATCTTGCTCAACCGTAACCACCTATATATGTGGGTTTCATCTATGCATCTGCTTGCCCTTGATCATAGACACATGGCCTCATGACCAACTATCTGAAGCCCTTGACAACCTCATGGATTGGTATCATGTGTACCCATGGTGTCTCTCATGATGATCTAGCAAAAATGGTTGTTTAAGCATCATCAAGCATGTCCTTCCTCTCACCAAAATGTCTAGAAACTCTATTAGGCAAGTATCTCTCAATCATGGTGTGCTCTTGACCCTACATATAATGAGTCCTCCAAGAAAAGAATAACTGTTGAACATCATCATACCATGCCAACATCTCTAGCCATGGACACCATCAGAACATTGTCATATCGTCAATCACTCGATGCCAATAAGGAATGTTGAGTTGTCCTGTGTGCTAAAGAGTGATCACTCCTCTATAGCTCCAAAAAATTGGATCATCTGGCTCCACATCTTCCATGTGGACAATCCGTTGGTGCACGACAATGTGCTCACATGCCCATTTATTTAGAAGAGTGACCCCTATACCAACATCTTTTCCATCGCAGTACATGAATTCATGCATATCATGGTAAAGGGAGGCTAGCATCATTGGCCCCCATGCATATTGGGTCCTCCTAAACAGCATCCTGTGTCATGCCAACTCCCATCTAGGACTTGATCCTCTACTTCATTGATATGGAGCAACCGACCTTGAAATCACTACAACAATGATCAATTTGAAGGTTGAAGAGCAACCGTTATACATCTCTAGGCCAATCTATGAATTGACCAGGACAATAGTCTCCTAGTCAAGAACCTCGTGATAGGCATCATATCCTGCATTAGTGTCATATATAACGTGCTCACCATGTATCAACAATTGTAAAATCTGACATACATCCTCCAATGCCACTGTCACCTCATCGGTGGGTAAGTGGAATGGCAAGGTGTCACTATGCCATGCTCACATAGCGCTAGCATCATCGCCAAATGGGTCTACAAAATAGGCATATACACAACGTACCATAATCTAATCTCCTCAATGTACTCCTATTGAAGCTCAGATAAATCAAGTCTAGAAAAAACTGAAGGCTAGTGCTCATGGGACATCAAAAGCTGGATAACCTCTTGCACCAATGAACCACACAACGTCAAATTTTGCTAAAATTGGCTAAGTTTGGAGATTTTATCCCCTAGATGACAAAAGTGTCGCTATTTACAAAAGCGTCGCTATAGTCCAAATTCCAAACAATGATGGTATATACATTCAAATTCTAAATCACAACTAGCATCACTGATCACACATGTGTCACCATTTAAAATTTGGAAACCCTTATTTTGAATTCCAAATTGGGTAGGTACATCACTATTCATACCTACGTCATGATTTGAAATTTGGAAACCCTAATTGCAAATCATGAAGTGCGTCACTCATTACAATAGTGTCACTAAAAATGAAAAAAACATCACTAGTTCTCAAAATGGCATCACAATACAGTGACACCTCCCTAACCTAAATTTCAAATTGCAATAAATGCAACAAAAAGTCAAAACACAAGCCAAATTTCAAATCACTTACCGATGGTCTTGTGCCTGGAGGCCACTGGTACTCTCAAACTCAGTCAGAAATGTGTTGTGTGAGCACTCATTGTGCCATTTCGTCAGAAGGTCAAAGCTCAAATTGCGAGAATTCTCTAAGGTGTGAATGCACAAATGAATTGAAAGTGACCCTTCATCACCTATTTATGCCTAAAAATTAGGGCTTTTTGTCTTAATTTGATGATGCAACTACGGTTTTTCACCAATTTCACCAATCTTGCCAAACTAAAGCTTATTTTTCACTCTTTTTTGAGTTTTTCACATTTTTTTGCATCCTAGAGCCTTTCCAGACCCCCGAGAAAACATTTAACCTTTGTCAAGAAATCAACCCAAAATTCAAAATTTCCACCTAATTTCTCGAGGGGGAAGGGATCCAACTTATTCCTTTCACTAGGGCAATAGTGGAGCATAAAAAATTTAATTTTTATTTTATTTTTTCATCTGAGTAGTAGTTTTAATCTGGAAAGCGTAAGTATTTGAACCAATATAGTAGGTACCTCCCTTCAAAGAGGGGGAAAATGTAGACAATTAAAAATGTCCTAAATGATATCATGCACTTGAATCAGGTATATTAACATTGCTTCATCCTCAACCATCCTCTTTTTCACTTAATTGATTGAATTAGTCTAGCTATTTAATTAATTATGCCATTTTCATCTATTGATCTAATTAATCTAATTAGGTTAATTCACCCCTTTCAAGCTAACATTTCGTCCTATTAAATTAAATACATCAAGTTATTTAATTTAAATCCCTAAGTCTTCTTATTTAATTAAATAAACCCTAAGCTATTTAATTAAATATTATTTCACTTTTCCCCTTTTCATTAAATCATTTATTTAATGAATGTCATGAAATTCCCCTAATAGACATAATTAAAACTTTATTTTGATTATCAATTATTAATTAATCTAATTCTCCCACTTGCAAGGGAATATTCCTCTTTTGCACATTCCTCCAAAAATAATATTCCCATGGAATATTCCTTCTTTTGCACATTAAAATTTTAATTTAATTTACTAAATATGTAATTTCCCATCACTCGTGAGAATATTCCAAAGAATATTCTCTCTCCTCACTCATTTGAAAAAAGGGAATATTCTTCCTCCTAACAAAGTTACAAGACTTCTTGTGCAAGTTTTGAGTTGTTTGTTTGGAAGAATATGAACCCTTGATTCTTTCCTTAATCCATGTGATCATTGATTCTCATCCGTTGATGAGAATCCATGATCCATGCCTCCATCTTCCTTCATTTTTGACCATTGATTAAGTTTTTTAATCTTAACCCTTCATTTCTCATTTGTCCTCCTATAAATAGGTCACTATTTGGAGACAAATGGATCCATATTTTAACAAAAAACTTATGTTGTTAAAATCATTTGCACTTGCACTCACATTTAACATCATTTTAGCTTAATTTACTTACATATTAGCTTAGATTCCATTAATGGATTCCATGATAACATAAATGCATCCATCTAGTATATTGTGCAATTAAGGTTTCAATCTTTTTAGCTTAAAATCCATTTAAATTAGCTTTGCATACACCCATATCAATCATTTTAGTCTACATCAAGTTCAAATAGCTTGCATCATGCTAATTTAGCATTTAAACTATGTTTTCATACACATCTTTCATCGGTTTAATCAATTCTCTTCAATAGAATTTATCATAAAAAACTCATTTATCCACGGGATTGGGAAAGGGTTGCCATTCCACATCAATGCAACACCACTCCCCCAATAGGATAAGTTTTAATGGATTAGAATAGGTGTTTTTAAAGCTTTTGTAGTTTAATATGTTAAGTTTTAATGGATTCTTAGTCTAGTTCTTATTGATTGATCTTATTGGATTGATGTTTAGTGGCATAATTACACTTTGAATCCTCATGGATCAAGTGTATTTATCCCATACTAATCCATTGATCACACAAAGTAAGGTTGTTTTTTGAATGGTTACTCTCAAGTTGAGGGTGTTGATTATGGTGACATATTTTATCTTGTTGCAAAAATGACATCCATTATATTTTTTCTTATTGATACTTCATGATTTAGAGGTTGAGCAATGGGTGTCAAACTGCTTTCCTTCATGGTGATTTGGAGGAGGATATTTATATGATACATTCAAGCACTATGTGGTGAAAGGTAAAAGTAAGTTGGTTTGCAAATTGAAGAAATATTTGTATGGCTTAAAATAGAGTCTCTAGGATGTGGTATCAAAATTTGATACATATGTGTTGAGTTTGGGATTTGAGCATTCTAAATCAGATCATTGTGTTTATTATAAAATTGATGGTGATTGTTTCCCGTTTATTGCATTATATGTTGATGGTATGTTATTTATTGGTAGAGGAAAAGGTATGATTTCAAAACTAAAATATCAACTTGTTGATAAATTTGAAATGAAAGATCTTGGTGCAGCTAAACACATTCTTGAGATGGAAATTAAAAGATATAGAGTGAACAAAAAGCTATGGCTTGGCCAAAGCAAGTATGTCAACTCAATTTTATAGAGGTTTGATATGCAAGATTGTAGATCATTGTGTGTTCTTGTTTCAGTTGGAACAAAGTTATCTATTTTAGATTGTCCAACATCTCTATCAGAGAGACAAATATGAGTAGAGTGCCTTCACCAGAATGTCATAGTTTCTGTGTATGCTATGGTTTGTACTCTCAGATGCAAATTAATATTATGTATCCGGACGACGAACAATTAGATGTTGCATTAGGACCATTCATCAATTAATCAAGTGCATTTTCATCCATTCAAATAAACATTATCATTCAACCTTCATCTTGCATCATCCACTTAATTAAATAAATCAAGACTTCATTTAAATCAAATCCTAAATCATATTCCATCATTTTCTGATTTAAATAAATCAATTATCAAAGTCTTGAAAGTCAAATAATCTAATCAGCATTAAATCAGCATAATCATCATCTAACCCTCTCGATTGAAATGTTAATCCATCCCACTTGCATTATCTAGATCTAAATATTTCTTGCACAATAAATCAATTTTATTGATTTATTAAACACTCTCATTTTCAACATGACAAGTCAAACATGGCATTTATTGTTGTTTTCTTGTCCCCCTCTCAAAATTTATTACAAATTGAATTCAAATTCTCCCTCTCATGGGCACTCTTCCCAAATCTTGCACAACCATTGACCTATCATCATTTGACAAGTGTCATCTTCTCATTGGAGGATCTTTAGTCCCACATTCACAATCTTGGCCAATCTCTCATCAACAAAATCTATAAAATGAGGCCTTCATTCTCATTCATGGATCCAGAATTTTAGGCAAGGTTACTCTCTTCATTTGAGATTTGATCTTGTTCATCATCACTCCACCATCTTCATAGCATTTTCAATTTGAGCTTTGATCAAGGGTTGGGAAAGGGTCACTAGCACATGTGACACCAATCCAACTATGGAATAGGTAGCTTGCTTTTGTTTTCATAATGCTTTAGTCTTTTTATCATCATTTGTGGCATTTTGAAAGCTTTTGCAATGTATTTCATAGAGGTATTTTGATAGAGTTTGCAAGGCACTAACCCTTTGTTTGAAGTTTAGTTGTTTGCATATTTTAAAAGGATGCCTACATTTTGGCGCTAGAAGGAGGGCAGCTTGTAATTTGTTTATGATAAACTCCAAAGATTTGGATATTCGTAATACATGAAAGTCAAAATCATTTCATATTAGCCTTTTTATGCAATGATATCAATGTTGTTGCTTGCAGTTAAGAAGCTTTGGATGTTCTAGTTGTTTATACAGTCATGTCACAGTCCTTGTTCTTAAGCTTTTAGATGGCATTAATCATTAAAAAGTGTATTTATAAGCTTTCCAATAAATAGGAATTTGCTAGATATGACTGGCTAGTGAGAAACAAGACCAGATGACAGGTATTATAACTCATAAGAAAACTATTGCAGTGATTATTGTGGTAAACGCAAAACACTAATAAAAAGCTACTTTACTTGTGTGCTCAGACAAGAATAGTAACTATTAAGTCTTTGATACAGCTTGAATGTGTTTTTCTCTTGTGCCTTTCATTTTACTTGGTATTGTGTTTCAATTTGTCATTTTAATTAAAAAAAAGAAGAGAGAGAGGCTATATGCTTTTTTGTTTCTACTTCTTTACAATTGGTTCTTTCCTTTTGAAGTGACAATTTTTAAAACTGGTTTTCTATGATGATCACTTCTTGTTGATAATTGAATGCCTACAATGGTCAAATGCCTTGGCCCGAGGAGTTCAAAACTAATGAAGGGACGATATTAAAGGTTGACGGCCCTCTCCATTACGTATTAAAGAAATCTCCTGCCTTGCTACGGATGAACAGGTATAAATATATAAATCTGATGCAGGTATGAGGCACACACTTCGGAGAAAGAATTAATAAATCATTCTAAAACATTGACTTGAGGAACGGATAGAAGGGCAGCTATTGATTATGCATTGAATGAGGATCAACCAAAACGCACTGGCTACTCTATGTGATAACAGAGAAGATCATAGTTATGAATGCGTGATATATTTCTTGGATTCCTCAGATTATATAATTGAGAGAAATGCACTAATGGATCTGACTTGCAGGTTTATTTTTGCTTTACTGATTTAGTAGCTGCCTTCCTTCATCATTTCATGTGATTCCAAGGACAAAATCTTCCCAAGTATCTTCCACGTACATTTATTTGTTGATAGAAATCTGTGCTAACATAGCTTCATTCTTGAAAGTCCAGTAATGCAGTTAGACACATTACTTGTTTAACCAAATGCGTACCCTTTTGAAAGAATAGGAGTTCTTTCCAATAAAATCTATCATTACTGAAATTTTGTTGATTTTACAGGTTGAAATAAATAATCAAAGTTGTCTGACTTCTATAAAGGACTGTGAAATATGATAGCATATGTCATTTTGGATTTAAAAGCTCGTTGGAGAGATTTTTTTAAAAAAACAAATATCCTTTATAAGATTGTGTGTGGATTAACATTTTTTATTGAGTCAATTCCTTGTCAATTTTGTTTCCTCAAATGGTTAACATTTCGTGTGTATACTTTTATCACTCATTATGAAAAGTTGCCTAAACTCTTGTTTGTAAATATTCTATAGGTACAAACGAACAACAAAGGTACAAGGAAAGCGAAAAATCAACAAGGAGGAGGCTAGCAAACAAAGATGAAAGGGGGATGATTTTTTTTGAAAACACAATGTGTTTTTTAACACTTTAAGTGTTGATCAACACTATTTCACGAACTTGTTTATCTTTTCGTTTTAGAACATTAATTTTCATTTGGGTCTAAAACAAACAATTTGATTTTCATTGCAAAGGACTTAAAACGAATCTTAGGACAAACTTACTAGAGTTCGTTTTGGGTTAAAAATTGAACAAGCAATCTTCATATTTCATTTTGTGCTTAAAATGAACTCACAATTGCTTTGAAGGTTATAAAATGAATAAGTGTTTGAATTGTGTGATCTTGTCTTTTGAGTACGTATCCTCTCCCCTTGCGCTTCGTGCGATCTAGGGTGTAAGAGAAACACTCAAAATATATTTTATTGCTTTGAAACACTTCAATTTGGGCTTAAAAATTGAACATCTTGTGCGAGTGTGAGTAGGGGCATTTTCATGTACATTCTCTTTCTTTGTGCCATCAAAGATCGATCGAGTTACGGATTGTGTCTTTGCTCGCTTTTGTTTATCTTAGAGGGCCTCGCTCAAAAAGCACACCACATTTACTCAACCCAGAACACTTAAAGCCAAGAGTATTTCCGTACCGGGATATAAATGAGGGTTTTGGTTAAACGCCATAATCACGCCGGGGTTGGTTTCTGACAAGATGGATCCGAAAGGGGACTCTACCGTATGGGGTCAATCTCCACAAATCCGAAAAGTCCTTACTAGAACCCATGTGCTGAATTTGCCAAAATCCTTAATCTATTTGTTGGTGCAAGAAATCCGCCATTCTAAAAGCCACCCCACACTCTTACTGCCTCTAGCAGAGATGGAAAGCACGCCATGGGAGTTTCATGGGTGTTGATGCTTGGCTGCCCCGATTGACGCACGAGCCGTGGAAGGGAGCCAGTGGGGTCAAGCATCTAACCATCCGGTAGAGATAAGCGTAGCTGGACTTGTCCAAGTGGGAATCCAACAAATATTGTCTTACACATCCATAGGGCTTGTAATTATTCTTCGTTTGAAAACACAGTGTGTATTCAAAAACATTTTGCAAACAAACATTCAACATGATTCTCGCACTTCAAACCCACCTTTAAGACAAATATCATTGACTCAATCCATATGTTACCGCTTTCCCCACGGATTCACGTCAGAGAGGTTCCTAAGCATTGGATTATACCAATTTGTCTTCTTTGAGTAAACAATAGGAAACCCCTTTGCCTTTAAATTCATATTGAATTTCACATATAAAATATCTTGTGGGTTTAAAGAAATTAAGACATTGACATCTTAGTTTGAAACTTTAATCAACAAAGAGAGTGTTTTTGGTAAAATAAATTATTAAGCAAAGCTAAGCAAAATGAACTTTCATGTGTTGAAGACTCCAAATCCCAAAAGCACAAATCATTGATTGGAAATCCAAAATGTTCAAATCATTTCTTGGTTACAAAGGTCTTTAGGAAGCATATGCATGCTCTTCAATACCTAGGTCTAGGAAAACACAAAGTGTCTTTTTGGGTTCACCTAAGGATCAAAACAAATCAAACCTCTTTCATCCATCTTTCAAAACATCAAATCCATCTCACAAGTCATCTTTTGAAAAACCTTGAAATCATCCTTGAAGTACTAGGCTTTATGACAAAATCAAGCAATCATCCAAACTCATTGAGACCAAGTCCTTGAAAACATTTATCAAAACACCTTTGGCTAGGAATGTGTAAATGCATCCTTTGCATATCCTTAGTCAAAGTCATCCAAATCATCTTGTCTAGCTTAGTGTATGTAGATGAATCCTTCTCCATATACTTAGTGAAACAATCATTTCGTTTGGGTAGGGGTGGGTAGATGCATCCTTCTCCTCACACATATCCAAATCATCATCCTTTGAACACAATTATCCTTTAGATCATTATCAAACATCTTAGGGTCTTTTTGTTCAAAATCAAAATCAAAATCCAAATCAAGATCAAGGACAAAGTCTCAAAATCCAAAAAATCAAACCAATCAAAAATCCAAAGCCTAGTATTTCATTCAAGATCTATCAAAAGTCAAAACATCCATAACATCCATCTTTAAACATCACCATCATATCATCATCACATTTGATCCTAAAAAGCATCCTAAAACTTTCACTTTGGGACATAAAATAGAGATTAATCCAAGGAATCAAGAGATTCATCTCCCATATTCTCGAAGATTGATCCTTGTTTTATGGTTCAAACGAGATCTTAATACAAGAAGAGTATGGAAGCCCACAAAGAAACTCCCGCTTCAAGTGACCTTAGCCAAACAAACGCAGAAATGAATCTCGCATAATCAAGCAATCCATTGATCCCCTCATCATCACAAAACCCACAAGAAGAAAATCAAGGGGAGGACCTCACCTTTGGAATGTCTCGTGAAGAAATAGCTGAAATGCTCCAAAATCCAGACAACCATAGAATCATCAACATCATGATGAGACTCAACCCTTCGTTGTACATGCTTGAACTAGCAAAACAAGGGGCCAAGTTGCCTTCGGATTTTGATGTGACCACTATAGTAGAGACATATTTTCCACCAATCTCATCCACCATCCCCATTTCATCCACACCCCCATCTCAAAACGCCATGGAAAATATCCCGCAAATCACAACATCATTTGCTCCAACTCAACCTAACGCAAAGGAAACACATTCCTCAATGAACTTCAATCACATACCCTTGTAAATAACCAAAACTTGGACGCAAACACCATAGTGGAACAAAACATCCTCCATAATCCATTACACCAAAAATGTTCCTCTCACTTTACATTATGACCTATCATCAACATCTTTTCATGGAGCACCACAAACACCTCTCCTCACAAATTCACAAGAGGAGGGAGACATATTCAGACCATGGGGCATTTTCAACACCACAACACTTTCGCAAGGATTCACCCCCCTTACATTTCCACCTCTTCCACCATTGTTGTTATCATCTACACCACTTCTTGGTCTAGGGCTTCCTCCCCTACCAAGTATCAATCAAACATACATCCCAATCATCAATCAAAACATTATGCCAAACACTCAAAAATTATTGTTGACATCACAACAACAAACGACAAACACACAAGCAATGGCAACATCATCAAACACCCCCACAACATCGCAAAGCATGGTCTCTCAAGGGCCAATCACATCAATGACGCCACTTACCACATCAACAACACCATCCACCAATCACCACATCAACATGACAACACCATCCACCAACCAAATAATCAACACAACATCATCATCTACCACCATTCCAAATCCACCACCACCTCCACCAATGTTCACCACATCAAACCAATTCGACGCAACATTACAAGCCGCTTTTCAAAGAGGATACCAACAAGTGTAGAAACAAAAAGTCGTGCAACAAGCCGCTCAAGCTGCGCAAGCTGCCAAAGCCGCACAAGCCACATTACAAGCGCAACAAGCACAACAAGCCAAAGCTTTATTGCAACAGCAACAACAACAAGCCGCCCAAGCCGCGCAAGCATTGCAAGCACAAAGGGTCGCTCAAGCACAACTATTATTGCAACAACAAGCCGCACAAGTGCAATCCCAAGCACAAGCTCAAGCGCAAGCACAACAAGCACAAGCACAAGCACAAATTCTTGCACAAGCAGTGCAATTGCAAGCGTACCAACAAGCATTAAAGCAATATCGCTGGAACAACAAGAAGCAAAGAGAATTGGCAGCCCCAACAAATCGCTGCCAGGGGAACAAGAACAAGCATCAACAGCTTGTTAGAACAACAACAAGTGCAATAGCAAGGTAACAACAAGCATTGCTAGGAACAACAACAAGTGCAACAACAAGCAAAAATCCTAGCGTAACAACAACAAGAGCAACAACAAGCATTGTTCATCCAAAAGCAAGTAGAAGCCTACTTCGCCCGCCACAACATATCGATACCATTGAACAATGCACAAACCAACCCACCCATCCAAACCACGATTGCAACACCCCAAAACACATTCATCCCACCGACCCCTAATGATATGACTTAATAATCTGCTGTTTCGCATCAGTACTGATCTTCAATTAGGGCTTAACAACCAAAACGCGAAGGGAACTGTGTCCTATCCATTTGATAGGAGCTTAGACATGAAAACCATTCCCTAAGGGATTTGGGATCCCTAAATTTGACAAATATCGAGGGACGGGAAACCCTGAAGATCACATCAGGGAATTCCAGGTTCATTGTATGGAGGTTGCATATGACGATACTTATCTGATGCGGCTATTCCCTAGGAGCTTAGTAGGCAATGCTATAGAATGGTTCTCTCGCTTACCTTCAGGCATTAGGACATTCGAAGAAATTAGAGACGCATTCATTAGAAACTACGCATGTAATATTACAATGGATGTTAGTCTTGAAGAACTCTACGCTCTGAAACAAGGAAAGAATGAATCTTTTGCTTCATTCCTTCAACGATGGCGATCCAAGGCCAATCGGAGCAAATGGACCATGCCAGAAGAACAACAAGTCTGCACAATCATAGCCAATCTTGAAAGTCGTCTATCATTCCATCTCAAAGTTCAGGGTATCACCACATACGGTCAATTGATCTCCAAGGCGCTTAGCATCGAAAGAGCCCTTGTGACTCAACCCATCGAATCAACATCATATCACGAACCGCAAAACAACCGCCCGTCATCAAACTACAATGATAAACCTCGCACATGGGCGAGAAACAAAAACGTCACTAATGATGGTGTCATAGACGCCAAGGTGGTCATTAGTGGTCCACGCCAAAATACACCCGCATCGCAAATCCAACCACAACGCCAAAACACTCATCACACAACATATCAACCCAACAATAATCCCATCATCAATAACATCAACGACCAAAGAGGACCACCTCAACGCAAAACATACCCCAAACAAAAATACACTACTTTGGGGAACCATCGAAGACATCATGAAAAGCTAATTCCATCTAAAAACTCATTCAAGCTCCTACATTTGAGAATTATCAAGAACCTCGATGTCAAACCTCCTCGTACAATGAAATCAACTATGTGAGTTCCACAAAATCAAAGGCTTTCACACCACAAACAATTGTATGAGACTCAAGAACATCATCCAAGATCTCATCGACAAAAGAATCATAAATGTGGAAGCACCTACTGGGAATCAGGACCTTAAAATCTACATGAATCGGATGCCAAATCATGGCAACAAAGGGAATAACAAGGATAAAGGAAAAGGCAGTGTAAATCATGTATATGAAACAGTTGTTGCCAACCTCAATGAAAATTGCATGGTAATCACCATCAAGGGCGCCCATGCCGAAGACTGTGGAGTCACCACAAGAGGCGAAAAAGTCACCATCGCAGGATCATCCCAACCCAATAGAGTCCCTTCATCAAGAGCTGTTCCGTATAGCTACAATGTTGTAGACCAACTCAAGAGAACGCCAGCACACATCTCCATCATGGAGTTGTTAAAATGTCATATTCCATAAAAAAGATCCTCAAGAAGATATTTCATCCAATCGGCCCCTCAGACTTGATGCGAACAATTCCAAGCTATGATCGAAATATCATAACACCTAATCTCCTTACATTTTCTCGACCAAGATTTTCCCGCCCAACCATCTCACAATCGCTAAGACTTCACTTGAGGTTGGCCAGGAACAAAAGCAAATCAAAAGGGTCCCGGTGGACGAGGTATGTGTTTGAACATTTGTTCTTTTAGTTTCACTGCCAGCTTAAAGATATCGTGGAAGATTCCATTGATAAAGGGAAGGCATCACAATCGTGAGCATATGATGACCAAGAAAGAGTGTCTCGGCACAATTAAGCCCCTATCCAAGTAGGGGCTAACGCTTTATGGAAAACCACCACAGTCCCGGACCTCGACTTACCATACAACATTCTCCGATGCCCATGGATCCATGCAATGAAAGCCGAAGCATCAACCTTTCCACCAATGTGTAAAATTTACACATAATGGACAAGAGGTTACCGGGCCCATGGGGATCCCCGAGCCGCTTTACACCGCAGCAAGAACCTTGAAGCCAAATATTACAAAATCCCCCAAGTGCCAAAAAATGATGAGGGCCCATCCACATCATACATCAATCCCGCCACTCTCACGTCCACTTCTGCGACAGAGACACCCGCCATTCCCACCATATCTGATATCAAGCTCATCATCCAAGAGGACGGTTGTGGAAGTTATAGGCTCCCTAACAATGCTTTTGTGATAGGAGAGTTACCACAATCTCCAAGATCACGAGGACACCCACAAGAAAATCAAGCTCCCACATCTCAAACCTATCCTCAAAATTATCCTGAATTCACAAGGTGGGGAGACCTTGGCCATGAGGTAATTGAAGCAGATCCATCAAACATGTTGTATCGAGATGAAAGACCGACACCTGAATTACCAATGGATGAAAGAAGCAGAGGCTTATACATGATGCTTGCAATGGGCTATGACTGAAACCAGAGATTGGGACAAAATGACAACGGCCTCATAATACCTATCATGCCAGAGATGCGACCCATAACAAATCTTGGTCTTGGATGTGCCACTCCGAGAATAACCATACGTGGCCGATGTCCTCCGGTTAGAGCTGCTAATGTTTCTCCTCAGCCGGTAATAGTACAACTACACTCACCAATAGTCACAGGTAGGGACACACATAATTTTATCACTGAGCCCTATATTAGTAGCGATGACGAAGATATCATATCCAATCTCCCTAGGTTATTCGAAGATACCACTTTGTGTATGATTAGTACCATATCCTTTGAACCAAATACACAAAATCATGAGATCCGCTTAGTCTACCCCCAACTGATCGACTATGACCAACGAGGACCACCAGTTCTCGATATATTCGAAAATGATGAAACGCTCTCAGAATTCATGGGGTTGAGGGATAACATTCCAGATGGAGATCACAAGGTAGGATTCATAATGGAATTGGACACACACACCTACTATGGGGAAACGATTGAATACTTCAGTCGCAAAAGTGAGAAACTAAGAATCATATCCAAGTCCTTGAGTGAAAACCACATCGTGGCACTCTCTGACAACAAAATAGTAAAAATAAAGGACGTATCCAACAGTGAAAACCTCTCTGAGGCGCTTGAGGATGAAGGATTCAATCTTCCCCTAAGAGCTATTCATCAAGAGAAGTCAGTAGTCTTGGCCAAAAAATGCAACCCAGTCAACCTAGGAATAGAGGAGACCCCGTATATCACATTCTATGCAGAATCACTATTATCAGAAGAGCAAGAACTCCTAGCAGCATTCCTAAGGGAAAGAAAAATAAACTTCGCATGGAGTTATGCAAATATGCCAGGACTTGATCCAAATACTGTGGTCCACCACCTAGCAGTGTATCCAGATGCAAAACCTGTCAGACAGAAGCTTCTCAAAATGCATCCTCAAATTGCTTTGTTAGTCAAAATGGAGCTCAAAAAGCTATTAGATGCTGGATTCATCCGACCAATTGATTATCTAAAATGGGTATCAAACCTGGTACCTGTTTCAAAACTTGACGGAGCTATCAGAATCTACCGCAGTTTGAGGAGATTTGAACAAAGCATGTCCCAGGATGGTTACCCCCTCAACATTGACATGATAGTAGACATGACAGGAGGGCACGAGATGCTATCATTAATGGATGGATTTTCAGGATATAACCAGATCATGATAGCAAAAGAAGACCAACACAAGATGACTTTCACTTGTCCGTGGGGGACCCTCTGGCACGGAACATGATGCCATTCAGCCTAAAGAATCACGAGAACCCAACCTATCAAAGGGCCATGACAACGATATTCCATGATGGGATTCACAAAGCGATTCGAGAAGACTATGTTGTGACATCCCTAGCAAAATCCAAGAAAAGACAAGATCATATAGCAACCTAAGTGCTATCTTTGATAGATTGGAGGAATACAAAGTCGGACTAAATCCCAAAGAAGTCGTCTTTGTCTGATGGGGAGTAAGCTGCTTTCTGATACATAGTCTCCATGAGGGGGTATGAGGTGGATCCAGCAAAAGTCAAAGCAATCCTTGAGATGGAAGCACCAAGGAACTTAAAGCAAGGAGACTCAAAGAGCTCCAATCCATTAGAAGGTTCCTTAGCACAATTGGCGGAGACAAAGCGAGAACCCATGTGCATTACCTTCTCCACAAGGGGGTATCATACAAATGGGATACAAAATGCGAAGAGGCATTCAACAAAATAAAGGAATATCTATTGACACCTCCAATGTTAATGCCACCTATCCCAAAAAGCCATTGATCTTATATGTGTTAGCAATAGCAGTAGCCCTAGGAGCTCTTCTTGCTTAGCATGATGAAAATGGAACAGAAAGAGCCATCTACTATATCAGTAGGACAATGGTCTGTCATGAGCTAAATTACTCATTCATTGAGAAAGCTTGCCTCGTAGTAGTGTTTGCATCCCA
>VDFB02178295.1:0-14019 GCA_007258455.2 Sequoia sempervirens | reverse complement strand
TCATACATGTTTACCAAAGTATTTTATCAAACAGTTCACTTCCTTGTTACTATGGCTAAAATCCTAAAATAGGTGCTTCCAAAAAAGCTATGGATGCTTGGAAAAAATCTATCAAAGCATACTAATAATCAATATCATAGAAAGGAAGCAAAGCTGTTTGAGAAAAAATATCAAAAATGTGGTCTCAATGGTGATGGAATTCCACATGACAATCCATAACAATTTGCTTGTCATGGAATTAGATCATGCCATTCCACATCACCATGAAAGCTATTTCTTTGAGGCATTTTTTCAAAGAGTTCACTGCCTTGTCTATGCTAACACATTTTTCATACATGTCTATCAAAGCATTTAATCAAACAGATCATTGCCTTGCTGCTATGGCTAAAAGCCTAAAACAAGTACTTTCAAACAGGCTATGGATGCTTGGAAAAAATCTATCAAATCATAATAGTAAGCAACAAGCTGATGCAATACAAATATTTCCAAACCACTCAACAACTCAGGGGACTCTTGTCCCAAACTCATCTTGGAGAAGATCAAACAAAATTTCAACATTTCATTAGAAATCTACTTTTCATCCACTCAAATTCTCTTATCATTCATCATTCATCCTTCCAAAATAATTTATTCCAATTGACTCATTCGAAGCAAAAAACCATTTTAGAAAACTTTGATTTAATCAATTAGATCAACATGCATTTCAAAAACACCATTTTCAACAAGGCACTCTTCCATTCAATCAATTCATTCAACTTGTCCCAAATAGTCAATCCATCATTACAATTGGCTTTCAGACTTTTACCAGACCATCAAGCACTATGAACATCATTATTACAACTGATACAAATCAGGAACTTGCTCTCTTAATTTTGTTCTGACTGAACTTACAATTTCATGTATTATTTTACACCAAGTCTCCTCACTGTCCAACTGTCAAAAAAACATATCTCACTTCTAAACCCTGTCCAAGACTCCATACATCCCTGACACCATCACGTAGACAACATTATCCCAAAATCAACTCACTGATCACTGTTAGGTCAGACTTCTATTCTCTGAGCAGTCAAGGCACTACTTCTCAATGAGACATTCATGCCCTAAATCGGGTAAACCAAATACACTAGTTTCAAAACCCAAGATCCAAAACACTTTTAGAGACCTCTTAATGCCCATGTCCTCATATCAAAAACTCATAATAACTTATATTGAAGAAATAAGTAGATTTTAGTCTGAACGCTGTTAAAAAGGCTACTAAAATAGGCCTGATTTTCAAAGAAGACCCCCTTCAAACATTCCCAAAACACTTAAAACCTCAAAAAATTCATTAGACATAACAAAAAACTCCCAATTTATCCATTTTCAGGGATTAAAAGACTCCTTTTGACAGTATATTGACAAACCCTTGTTTATAGGGTGAAAAACTCAAAAATCAATGAGGGTTTCCTATATAGGCTACATGCAAACCTCAAAACCTCCAGCCAACCATTGGAACATGTAAAAATACATCTGAAAAGACATTTGGAAACATCTTCTAACCCATGCACTTGTTCTTTCTCCACTGTCACGCTGGAAATTGTTCATTTTGACTAGAAAACTCAAAATTTCCTGTGTAGTAGTAGCTCCTTCAAGGTATTCTTGGTTTTTCCTCCACTCACAAACATCAAAACATAACAAATAACCTATCCCTAACCTACTCCACCAATCTACCTGACCTACATTGGTGGAGTAGTGTGGAAATGCCTTATAAGACTCTCAAAACTCAATGCACGGGATTTCAGACCGAGCCATAAGAAGAATGCTCAAACAAACATTAAATTTATTGGATTCCTTCCCAAATGGATGCAAAAAAATGGTGATTCCCCAACCTACTGGAAAAAATCTAAATTTGAACCCTAAACTCTTGCACAGTCCGTACAAGTTAAGAAACAACTGAAAAACACAAAAAATAAGCTAAAACAGGGAACTCTTTGTTAATTTAATTCTTCCAGAATACAATGATCTCTTTGCTCAGCCTTTACAATGCTTTTAAAGAAGTTTCCAACCATCAACTACCTCTTCATCTTCCTTGAACGACCTATGACTCATCCTCTTCCTTGATTTTTCTTGATTTTCTTGTTTTGTCTCTTCACATTCCTTCTTTTTCTCTCTTTTACATATTTAGCATTTTGACAATATTACACTTTGTACTTTTTCATGCCTTGATTACATTTAATTTTGGCATTACATGGACTTAAATACATTTTTGACAACTTATCCTTTTGAAGGCATTACATGACCTAGGTGCTCTTGCACCACAAGCTATGGTCTCATGGTTTTTTTTCACATCAATGTGATTTGATTCACATTTTTTTCACATGAAAATCAGCGTGAACCAGATTTTGTATTATGGAGCTATATTAAGTTTCCACTTCGAAAACCAATGTAACAATGATACAAAATAATGTTTGAGAGTACAAGAAGGCATCAAAATGGCTAGTGTACTAAACAAATTCTTATGATTTATGAATAATGTTGATAACTCTACTCAGTTGGCTTCTTTTTTCAAAATCATACAAATTGAACCTTAGCATCAATAGACTTTGTATATCAAGCTACCACAATTCAAGTTACATCAAACCCATATCACCGAGACAAGGCCTGAACAATAGGAGGAATGGCTTATTTCAACATACTACACTCAAACCCTTAAGGGATAGATCCGGTTGAACGTAGCTCAAAGCGATTTCGCGTGTTTGGGTGCGAAAGAGGACCATGCCTACCGTAAACATGCCTACTCGGATGCATTGGAATAGTCCGTTTGGTCACATGAGTTGCAGAACAAAAATTGCAACACCTTGCAACTTTCCACTACTTGCATTTGACACTTTTTCCATCAACTGAAAACTGGACACTATGAGAAAACCACTCTGAGATAATGAACACCAAGAGAGGTTATTGTAGAGGGGCCCAACGTGATCCCATAGGATTAGACGAGAAGTTTCTAAGCATCACGGTGTCCGAGTAACCTCATGTTGAAGTTTGCAGCCATTTTGCCCTTTGGACCCTTAAGGGATCGATCCAGTTGAACGTAGCTCGGAGTGATTCTGCGTGTTTGGGTGAGAAAGAGGACCATTCCTAGCATAAACATGCCTATTTGAATGTGTTGGAACAATTTGTTTGGTCATACGAGTTGCAGAACGAAAATTGCACCACATTGCAACTTTCCACTGCTTGCATTTGACACTTTTTCCATCAACTCAAAACTAGACACCACAGGAAAACCATTCCGAGATAATGAAAACCGAGAGAGGTTATTGTAGAGGGGCCCAACACGATCTCATAGGATCAGATGAGAATTTTATAAGCGTCATGGTTTCTGAGTAACCTCATGCTGAAGTTTGCAGCCATTTTTCCTTTTGAACCCTTAAGGGATTGATCTAGTTGAACGTAGCTCGGAGCGATTCTGCGTGTTTGGGTGTGAAAGAGGACCATTCATAGCGTAAAAACTCCTATTCAAACACGTTGGAATAGTCTATTTGGTCACACGAGTTGAAGAACGAAAATTGCAACACTTTGCAACTTTCCACTGCTTCCATTTGACACTTTTTTCATCAACTGAAAACTAGACACTACGGGAAAACCACTCTGAGATAACAAAAATTGAGAGAGGTTATTGTAGAAGGGCCCAACGCGATCCCATAGGATCAGACGAGAATTTCATAAGCATCATGGTGTCCGAGTAACCTCATGCTGAAGTTTGCAGCCATTTTTCCCTTTGGACCCTTAAGGGATCGATCTAGTTGAACGTAGCTTAGAGCGATTCCACGTGTTTGGGTGTGAAAGAGAACCATTCCTAGCATAAACATGCCTATTCAAACATGTTGGAACAGTCTGTTTGGTCACATGAGTTGCAGAACGGAAATTGCACCACTTTGCAACTTTCCACTGCTTCCATTTGACACTTTTTCCATCAACTGAAAACTGGACACTACGAGAAAACCACTCTGAGATAACAAAAACTAAGAGAGGTTATTGTAGAGGGGCCCAACGCGATCCCATAGGATTAGACGTAGCTTGGAGAAATTTTGCGTGTTTGGATGTGAAAGAGGACCATTCCTAGTGTAAACATGTCTATTCAGACGCATTGGAACAGTCTGTTTGGTCACACGAGTTGCAGAACGAAAGTTGCACCACTTTGCAACTTTCCACTGCTTCCATTTGACACTTTCTATCAACTAAAAATTGGACACTACAAAAAAAACACTATGAGATAACAAAAACCAAGAGAGGTTATTGTAGAGGGGCCCAACTTGATCCCATAGGATTAGACGAGAAGTTTCTAAGTGTCACGATGTCCGAGTAACCTCATGTTGAAGTTTGCAGCCATTTTGCCCTTTGGTCCCTTAAGGGATTGATCCGGTTGAATGTAGCTCGGAGAGATTCTGCATGTTTGGGTATGAAAGAGGACCATTCCTAGCGTAAACATGCCTATTTAGATGCATTGGAATAGTCTATTTGGTTAGACAAGTTGGAGAACGAAAGTTGCACAACTTTGCAACTTTTCACAAGGTAAAAAGACACCTAACCTTCAAATCTTGCTTCCAAACTTTTACCAAACCTTGGTACACTTTATTCATCTTTATTTTGACATGAAAAAAGCTAAAACACCTTCTTACAATACTGTTCAATCATATTTCACAATTGCTTGCACTAGAAGACCAAATTTGCTTGTAAGTGTTAAAACACTAAATCAGGTGTAACATGCAAACCACAATGAATCTTTACAGGATAAATACATTTTAGGGTACCCATTTTGGCCATTAAAAAATATATATCATTTTTAGATACACTTATTTTGGAACCCATGCCTGTTGTCCCAACTTCTTTGCTTCTAAAGAACACCAAATAGGCCATTTTAACAAAGAAAGTAGTCTTTAATCATCGCCAAAATACCAACAAACCTCAAATAGTCTTTTTCCATGTGTAAAAACTCTCAAATAAATAAGTTTCAAGATGGAAAACGCCCATCAATACACAAAATCTGTAAACCCTTGATTATAGGGTGAAAATCACAAAAATCAGTGAGGGTTTCAACTATTTCACTCTAAGAAACCTCAAACACTCCAGCCAACACTTGGATCATGCCTTATTATGTCTAAAAATACTTTTAGAATCATTTCCCTAGACATGCATTCATTATTTCTTCCATACCCTGCATAAAACCTCCATTTTTAGATTAAAAACTCAGATTTTGGCTCTATAGCAGAAACTCCACCTTTACATTCTTGACTTCCCTGTACAAAATGACTCAACCAAAACAATAAAATGATGCAGACAAGGATTGGAATCTTTTAACAAACACTTTTATATTAGTCCCAAGTAATTTGCAAAACCCCAACTATCTATCTTGACAATTATCTCCTTTCAACTAGGTCTACTCTAGTAGCCATACAAACCATGTTTTTGGGCTTTATCACTTTAGCTTTCCAAATGAATTCTCAAATAAATGATTGTTTTTGAAGGCATATCAACTGATGCAGAGCAGGGTGGAGGAATACAAATTCAAACTTAAGAACCAAGAAACCAACTCAGGTTCATATATCTAATCCAGCTTCCATAAGGTCAGCACTATAGTCTTCCAATTCACCACTGAACAACTAAAAGACCAATTCCTTAAAGATAATTGTAAAAAAATCCATTGATCATCCAGATAAAATTCATACTTCATCAAGAAGACAGATCCAAGCTTCCACCTAAGATTCATTTGCCAAAGCTTAAAGAAACATCAAGGTATCATGCTCAAGGGCTATAAGAACTAGCCCAATTTTACAAACAAACCCACCTTTAAACTTCTTGTCATAACAAGATCTCCTAGACAGTCAAAAATTGTGCTTCAAAACCACAAAATTTTTGGTCAAATACTTCGTACAATTCTGCTAACCTGCTGCTCCAACAAACCCTCATTTTCCCTCCTAAAATCTAGGGTTTCTCAAGATCTTCACTCAAACAGCCACAATACACGAAACCAAAACATAAAAGATGTTTCCCTAGGTTTTCTTAGACCTTCCAACCCTTCCTAAACTCAATCCCAACACAAATCCGTGAAAAGACAACTTGAAACCAACATTTTCACATAGAAACTTAACATTTTCAGCCTAGGCATCATAAGAATTCGGACTTAAAGACTCCCCCTCACCAAGAAACTTCATTCCACACCTAATATACATGCATGCAAGTCTTCCCACCGAGTCACATGGCTTTACAGTAGGTGGGAAGATAAAAATTACATTTTTTAAATCACAAAATAGTGATAAATCTATTACATGGGCCGCTACAGAAAAATCAATATTTCTCCCTCCAAAACGAATATTGGAAGCCCTAAATGCAAGAAAATGGAAGCTAATTCACAATACTACATGAAAAAATGAATGAGAAAGTCTTCTAAGAATGTACGGGTCCGTACAGGTGAAGGAAACTTTGAAAATACAGTAAAATCAGGAAATACAATGAAAAATCAGAAATAAAGCGTTGAAAACTCTGAATCAAACATTAACCAAACTTTCTATATTGAATAATTAGCCTTGAATGGACTTAAAATAGCAATTACAATGTCTCTTGATCTTCCCCAACACATATTCTTTCCTTTTGAACTTCTTTCTTTTTGTCTTCCACTAAAATTGTATTACAAAGTTCACCTTTTGAACTTTTTGTCTTTTTGTAAGACTCACATTACATGATAAATTGTCTGTAAAGCCCTTATTTAACACAAATAACCCTAAAATACTTAAATTACAAGGTTCACGACATGAATCCCCTTATTGATCAATTTCTTTACATCATGACTCAATTGACCTAATACATACAAAAATGGTATTGAATCCTTATTAAATGAAATAGAATGACCTCAAACCATCTAAGAACACCCTAAATGATCAAATGACCAAATAATATAAACCACAAGGGTTCAAGTGTTGAAAAGATGGATTTGGTGCTCTTGCTTTCAAAAGTATGATTGCCAACAACATACAACGTTCACAAGGCCTTTTTGAAGGCATATCAACCTCCTCAACCGACTGCAACCACTTTTCAATTTTTTTTACAAGTGTGACCCTTCAACTTCTAAGTATTTGCAAAATGGAAACTTTTAGTTTGACAACATTACATTGTTATGTGCAACTTTTGACATATTGATGTAAATGACTCCATACCTAAACTAGTTACCTTATGATGGCCTCATTACATCATCTTGACCCTTACATTACGAATTTACACACATTTTCACATTTAGGCCATTCAAGGCTTCATTACACCAAATTGACAACATGCGAACATGACATTGCAACCTCATATCCTACCAACCCAGATTGACTTAAAACACTTCCTAATGGTCCTTGTGACCTTATTACAATATTCTTCATGGACTACAAATCAAAATTTACCACTTGACCACCTTGTGGTCCTGATTGTCCTTGGTGCTCCTACACCATAAACACCCTCCTATAACCCTACTCCACTGATCTACAAGCCTAGTTTAGTGGAGTATGCTTTATTTCTTTACTTGACTCTCAAAACCTCAAATTGAAGGTTCCAAACTGAATTTCAGAAAATGTGCACTAACAGTGGAAAAACTCAATGGATTTTCTTCTAGATGGACTCAAAAGAAACCTAATTCTCTGTATTATCTTAATCTACAAAGGACAAGGCCTAAATCTACTGTGCAGGTGGTACAAAAGCTAACAAAATTGAAACAAAACATAGAAATTAATGAACAGGGAACTTTTATTGCAAGATTTCATTCAAATCAAAATTGAGATTTGTCAATATCATCAAAATAAGGATGTTGCATTGCTTTTCTGCTTGAGATTCTCTTGGATGGCTCATAAATCTGCATTTTTTGTAAGGAGGGACCAATCAATTTTTACTAGTTTAGTTACAGATACACAAAGGAAAAGAATAAAAATAAATAGCTCATCCAAAATAGATGGAAGGCACTTACAAATAGGCATGGCAGTCTCTCAACTTAGTCAGTCTTGGTCATACATCTTCACTGGGAGTTCCAAGATACCTATTGCACACAACACCTCTCATGAATAGAATTTATTGAAATTTGAGATGCTCTTATAATGTCTACGTCATAGGTGGTCATAAAAGGTTAAATTCAAATGAATAACTTGAAATTGCCTCACCAAGCTTCGCACACACTTTTGTAATGGCTTAAAATCATAATTGAGATTTTTCGAGATCATCAAAATAAGGATGTTGCATTTTTTTTTTGCTTGAGATTCTCTTGGATGGCTCATAAATCTGCATTTAATGCAAGGGGAAACCAATCAATGCTTGCTTGGTTACATACAGATACACAAATTAAAATAAGATGATAGCATTGGCTTCAACCAAATTGACATGGATACAGAGTATAAATTAATAAGAACCGTTGTGCATATACTTTAAATTAATCAATGGTACATCGGGTTTCTCTACTCACTATTGTGAAGTATTTATTGCCTCATGGTCGGAGACTCACTTTGAACCTTCCACAAGGTCTTGTTCAAGGTATACCCCCATATTTGGTCAAACTAACATTGGATTTCATGACAAGGTTTGAGTAATGAAGAATCTTATGATGCATGTCAAATTCCTCAAACAACCAATGTTTAACACTCTTATAATGGGTACTGCAGCTACCATTAGATTCAGTAACAACAAGCAAGTCTTGTAAGAGATTATTCAATGTTTTTTCTCCATCTATAATTGGGGCTTCAATTTCTTTTTTGCCTCTTACAATGACACAAGTAATAGTTTGTACACCCTCTTTGTTGTCTTCATGCGTAATAGCATAAACATGCCCTACATTTTATATATTAGTGGCATATCTCTTGAGAAATTAGTCAACATTATGAATATAGTACAAAGTAAGATAACAATATGGAATTTCAAATACTAAGCAAGTAGATATATTACACGGTTGAACTAGATCGATACATGGTCAAATTCAACCCGATGATTCCATTTGTGTTAGTTCAATTCCATTCAGTGTCGTGTGAAATTGGGCTAAGATAACTTGTCAACCATTTGTCCAACCCCACTCACGACTCCACAATCATTCCAGGCTTGCATTGTACAGAAGAACAAAGCATGCCATATTACGTGTATCAATACTCCATGAACCTGCATTTGAGCTAAGGAAAGAGTGCAACTCACTCGATCCTATTAGTGTACAACAATCCTCATATGGTGCAATGTTAGTATCATCCATCAACCAAAAAAATCTACGAACTAAAGATGTACCTTCATTACCTAGACCCATCAAAGCATTACACCACTCGATGATTGATCTTACATCTATCAACTGTGCATTGTCTTTATACTTTAACTCTTCTTGTGCTAATGCTCTTTCCACGCATGCTCCTACACCATCATGCTCCCCTTTTCCATGTCCAGCCTCACAAAAGTTCCACATATGTTGAACATGTGTAGTGAGATGCATCCTACACATCCAGTAGAACATGTGTGCGTTCTTGAGCTTGTGTTGCACAATTATCTAACCATATTATATGTCGTCATTATGATATGCCCCTACGATCCAAATGGAATGTAGAACATCTAGAAGGCCTTGCACAAAATTTGGAGATATTAGATCATCACTAATATAAAAGTGATATCCCTCCAATACCTTCCTTTGGTCCTTTGTACTATAATATGTATGAATGAATGTTATGTACACAAATATTGAATCCTGTGTGGAGTTGTAATACTACGACTACACCTCACACTGTGGCTGTAGAGTGTAGTTCTCTATAAAGTCAACCATTGATACTATGCTGCCAAGTGGAAAGGTGTCCTTGCATAGCTTGAATTGTGTGTCTAGCCATCGGGCTCTATGGGTATGCCTTGCATACTCATACACTAGATTCTCATGAAACATGGACATAAAATGATACACTGGAATCTTCTCAACAACCAAATCACACCTTTTTGCTTGAGACCCATCTTTTGTAGCGTATGCCACTATTTTATACTTCCCAAAATAGACTAGTTTATACCCCACCTCATCTGTGCTTTCCATAGGTTGACATACTCGCATTCGTTGCAAGCCACTGCAACACTCGTATGAACCATCCAAGCATGTTCTCCTATAGAATATTTGGCCATCCTCTATTTGACATAAAAAATTTGATAGGAACTCTCTTGAAGATTTTGGTGGGGCTTCTATGCCACAATCCTACAAAACATCATTAGTATGCAAATCTAAACATATAGAACCATAAACATCATAATGGTTAGCGAATTCAATATGTAGTCTACAACAACAAGTAGTGCGTGTGTGATTTATCTTGAAATAAAAAGGTTTAAACATTTCAAAGAATCTTTGAGAAATACTAATTTGAGGATAAGCATTTTGAAATTTATGAAAAAATTGGGTTTGAGTCGTATCCAAAAAATGCTTTGGATGTGGCTCATGGTTTCGGCTACTGATTCTCTTTCTTACGACATCCCTTTGATTCGAAGATGGCCTTGTATTATTCTTCCAATAATCTTCAATTAGTATTCTCAATGCTTCAACAACTTTTTTATCTTTGTGTGGCAGTCTCCCCGAGAATTCCCATAATTCATTTGAATCGGTTCCCTCAATTCTTTTCCGCCTTTGAATGGATTTTGATAAAAAAATTCTACTAATTCCCATTTGTTCACTTGTCTTTTTAATGAGGCGAGATCTCTTTTTTTGATAGCTCACCAAAGTCGATGTAATGACACGTCGGGTGACATTACTATCCTTTGAGCGTGAGGTCTTACCCACATTGTCCTAAGCATCCATTAGATTCTTCACAATAGTGTTTTCACTTGATGCATTCGATGTTCTCAACCCAAGAGTCTTCATGATGTTTCTATACTTTAAACCCCACATCATTTGAACAAATAGTTGACATCTTGCGGTCTCATTTATCCTTTCAAAGAACATTTTCCAAATCTTATCAGCATATCTCCTACAAGTGTGTTCTGGAATCTTACCTTCCATGTGCTGCAAAATATCCTCATCAATATTAATCAAAAACATTGGCTTTCTACACAAAATTCTAGGTGGTGTTCTCTTAGTTACATACATCTCAACATTAGCAATTTCATCAATATTGAATTGAGGTGGGCTAGATTGCATACCTTCAATCGAGGGTGGAATAGAAGACATACCTTGAGGTTCACATGGGGATGATGGCATACCTTGTTCGTCAACTCCGAGTGATGATGTACTCTCAACTTCAGATGTGGTGGATGATGTCCAACCATACTCACTTGTGGTAGATGGTGTCCCTCCATATTCGCTTGTGCTTAATGGTGTCCCTTTGCATTCACTTACGGTAGAGGGTGTGTCTCCAACTACGGTATCTATATCTACCCTAGCATGACTCTTTCGCATTCGTGCCCTTTGTGCTTCCAATTCTTTTCTCTTTTTGATGGTTTAGGTTCCTCTACAACTGGATTATTTTCATCAATCATTCCCAATTTTTGATTTTCACGATATTCCCTCATCCATTTTTTCTCTTTATCTATCAAGGCTTGGAGTTGATCATCTATTAGTTTTTTCCTTTTAACAGTTCATTTCTTTGGAATGATGAATAATTTTACCTGTGCAAAAAGTGATAAGTTGTCAAATTAACTAATTGAAAGCTTTGGAAGCATACACAAAGAAATTCCATTGACAACGTAAGGTTGTAACATGAAAAACTAGTGCAAGAGCACCTAGGTCATGAAATTCCTTCAAAAGGCTAATTTGTTAAATTTTTAATGTTCAAGTAAATATGATGAGTGAAGGTCATGAAATGATGAATTTCAATGTATTTTCACCATGAAATAGGTCACTAGGTGATATTATTGAAAAGTTTCTTTTTATAACAAAAGTTATCAATTATTGTAAAAATGTAAAATTGCACAAAAGCAGGAAGGTGAAGAGTCTTTTTTGTGGAAGGGTAAGGATGGGTTGATGAAGATGAAGAGGCAATTATTTCAACTAATTTAGACACCTTTAAAAATCATTGTAATCTCGAGAAAGGCAGATCTTGTATCCCGAAAATCCATAAAAATCAATAAAAAAACCTCTACTCAGTTATTTTGGAAACCTTTTCTATTCTTGTTTTCAACTTGCATAGTGATTCAAGAATTCTAAGATTTGATTCTTTTCAGGGAAAGAGACTTCTTTCATTCTTGAAAGTTGTAGGAATTGTAATTCAAATAATCAAGAATTTGAACTTAGTTTCCTAAGTCTCGGTCTGTGGTTTCCTTCGAATTGTTTTGAGAGTCTAAAAAGTGATTCTTAGCCATTCCACCGATGTAGGGCTAGTAGGTCGGTGGAATGGATCATATTTAGTGTCTTTTCAATGTGAATATGTGTGTGGCATGGATAAATAGAAATAAGAAGTCGGGATACTGTTGCATGAAGAAAATTCTGAATTTTCTCATTCAAAAAAATGGTGTTTTCAAGTAGGGTTTGAGGAAACAACATGTAGAGGAGCTTAGAAATGATTTCAAAATAATTTGCATACATAATGAAGCATGTTTCAATTGTTGGGCGGAGTAGTAGAGGTTTTGCAAATGTTTCATTAAAGAAACCCTCATGGTTGGTGTGTTTTCACCCTATAATCAAGTGTTTACTGATTTTGTGTATTGATGGGCATTTCCCATCTTGAAACTTGTTTATTTGTGAGTTTCTACACATGGCCTAAGACTGTTTGTAGGTTTGGTGGATTAGTGAGTAGTTCTATGATGACTTGCTTTGATAAATTGACCTATTTAAGGGCTTTTACCAATAGACAGCATGTTGGTTCTACTCTGTTTTGTGAAATAAGTGTATAAACTTTTATAGTATGTTGAAAAGGATCAAAATAGGCCTGAGAATCTGTATTGGGATTGTGTAAATGCTTTATGATAGAAAAGGAATCACCCGATTAGATGGAATGTTGGCCTACTAGAGATATTTGGCATTGTTTGCTAAAAATAGAGAATATGTAGAAACAGCGAAAGGAATGTTGTTAAGTGCTTGGGAGCAGTCTCATTTGTGATGCCATAGTTGTGTCTATGCTTGGTAATGTTTTGAAGGTAGATTGTGAAAGATTTGATGATTTGGGCATATGTTTCCAATATATGGCAATGGTTTCTTGAATGCAAAGTAGTTAGAGTGTGTCTATACTAATATATTGGAATATTACAATCAAAACATGATGAAATTGGTATCTTAAAGGTCTGGTGACAGTGTTAAACTAATGCTACTTGTTGTTGTTACAAATGGTGTTTAAGTGAAGATAGGATGATGGATGTGTTGATTTGAGCAAAGATATCTTAAATGGCTGGGATGATGTTTGATTGCAGGTCTAAGGAATAGAGGTGTTTGATTGTTTTTGCCTTGAAGGGGTAAGTTGAGTTGATGAGTGATTGTTGTATTGTTTATGACAAGAACAAAGTTGAAAGTTGATTCTGAAAATGGTTTGCTATATGGAGATGGTGAATTGGCTACTGATAGCCTTATAACTTGAAATGAAATAAATGGATTTTAGTTGAATGAAAAGTAGTTTTGGATGAATTTGACAAAGTTTATATAAATTGATCTTTTACTCTTTATTGATTTGGGAAGGAAGTTCCCTAAAGAAATGATGTTGTTGAGTGGCTTGGAAATCTGATATTGCATCACAAACAAAAAATTTGATCAACATGGAATAAGCAAAACAACAAAATGGAAAGAAAGCCATAATAGAATGAAAGAAAATGTACAAAGATTTCACATACCTAAAAAAGAAAAGTTTCAAATAGAGGAGTTCTACCCAATTATGCAGCTTTGCTTCTTCCTTCCTCAAACTCCTCAAAAATTTGACTTCTTCAAAAGCTTGTTCCCCTCCAAATTTCAATTGTATATCAATTATCACTATAATAAAAACTTGAATTGATATTATATGCCTCTCAGCGTGAAAACTCTACTATTTCATGCAAAGGTGATGGAAAGAACATTCAAAAGGTGATGGAATCTCAAAATCATGCATGCACACTTCACTC
>VDFB02178294.1:0-28481 GCA_007258455.2 Sequoia sempervirens | reverse complement strand
ATGAAATATTGCATCCAAATAATAAATTGCAAACAATTTTGGTTTTATCACACCATAGAAGCAAAATTCATGTTCTTATGAAAAAATGTAGGGCTCTAAATTCAACATAGTGCCCATAGAAGAGGAAATGAAGATTGCCTTCCAACATGGCTATGAAGTTGTGGTTGAACGCCTAAGAGTCTTGACTGGGAAAACACAATCTTCCACTACATCTAACATGCAGGTAAATAAACTCAATAAAGTTTATTTAAAATTGAATACTTGTGCAATCTATTCAATGTTAATTTCCACCATAAAGTAATTACATGCCTATTTGTTTTAAACATTCAAGCAATGATAATACTGCACATGACATTGGAATGCAGCCTGGTGAGGGTGGAGCACAACCTACGAGATGAAAGGTCATGGTGTGCATCCGGTCTGGATATATTCATGTGTTATACGAAGCAATTATGGGTCATAAATTAAACGCTAATTTCAATTGGTGTAGTAATTAATGTAACCTTCCGTGTTGCAACTTTAGAGCATGTAGAGCATGATCAACGTGTTGAGTATGATTAGGCTAGAGAAGATCAGGAACATGATGTGGCCCCATCAGGTAAAGAAGACCACTCTAATGTTTTTAAACATGTTAGTGCAATTGGTGTATTAATTAATGTAACCTTTTGTGTTTCAACTCCAGATCAGGATTTAGAGGGTGTTTAGCATGTTGAGCATGAGGCTATAAGACAAGATCAGGAACATGATGTTGCCCCATCAGGTAAAGAGCACCACTCTAATGTTCTTTTAATTAATAAAATACTTGTAACAATAATAATAAAACATATCAATTTAACATTTCTTTGTTATTGCAGCAAACCCCACCTTGCAGCAACCTCCACGTCGTGATCAGTACATGACTAAGCGTGCAGTAAAATCATGAAGCGGGCGAGAACAACTAAAGGGGGATAGATGATTTAGAAAATGATACTCCACTTCAGATTTTTTTAGCTTTAAAAAAGAAACAAAAAAAAAAAGTGATTGTAATCATATCATGACAACCATATTTTGATAATATATAAAAACTAAAAGAATGAATATTATATATATTAATGAATAGAATGCTATATGTTGATAATGGATGAATGAATGAATGTGAATATATTAATGATGAATGTTATATATTACTAATGGATGTATGAATGAATGTTATATATTATTAATGGATGAATGAATAGTTAATTTTATATGATAAAGGGTATGTTAGATTAGGGAATGATATGAAGGGTGGGGAGGGAATGATGAACTTCACCATCATGTGGTTGGCCCTATTAAGTAGAGAATATTAAACTATTCTCGAAACAAAGAGAAGCTCAATCCAACTACATCCAAGTATCTTTTTAATTCCTCTATCTTTCATCAATCTCTTTACTATTTGAACCTCGTACAAATGTTTTACATGAAGAACCCATTATTGTGAAATGTGCCTCTAGTTGAGTAAACTAAATCCATGCTCTACATCATAATTTCAAGTTGTTTCCATTCCAATGTTCTGAGTTTAGTTTGTTTGTATGGCTTTGTATGAATACCACATTGTGTTGTGTGTGGATTTGGTTTCAAAGCTCTGTTTCTTTTGTTTTTAGTGGTGACATAACTCTAAAATTTGACTTTTTGTGCATAACAGGTTAGTGGAAAAATTGACAGCTCTGAAGGGTTTAGAGGCTCGATTGAGATAGATACACGGATATTTGGATCTTTTTGTTGATGGGAGGCTTCCACTTAACCATGAAATTTTATACCATCTGCAAGTATGCAAAAATTTCTCTACTTGCATTCATTCAACTTATTGTCTTCCTCTCAAATTTATGCATTCATGTGTCATTTGAGAGGGTAACTCCATAAAGGTTTTGTCACAATTGAAGAATAATTCATTAGCTTATGTCCATCATGAAAATAACAAGGGTTATTATGGGGAAATTTGATAGGAAATGAGTAAATCCCAGAGTATGCTACATGCCTTCATACTACAACCTTGTTCATGATAGAAGATTCTTGTTTTGTGACATGGAAATAATACATTAAGTGATTGACAGACCAAGGATAGTGAACTATGTAGGAATAAGTGATTGAGAGTGAGTAGGGGAAGCTTCTTTAGATGATCAACTAGATGATCAAACCACCAACTTAGCACAACTCTCTCAAATACTCTTTAAGTGGACCTTTCCAATCCACTATTCCTTCAAGGAAAAGACCCAACTCACCTAGGGTTCTTGTACTCTCACAACCAAGAGGGTTTGTAACCACTTAGATCATGTCAAATAGGACCAAACCAAAACTTAACACCCTAATTTTCACTTAGGAAACTCCATTTTCTCATCACTCTAACCTTTAGGCCTCTTTACCCTTTTAACCCTTGTAGCCTTGCCTGGTAGGACAGTCAGAATAAAATCCACATACAAGCTTGTACCAGGCCCAAACCACTGAACTTAGATAGGTATTATATGCCCCTACAAGGCCTCAAAACCTTCCTTCATGAAAGTGAATAGAAAAAGAGCAATGGACCAAAACAACACTTCTCCAAGAGGCCTAATTGGTTGGCTACAACAGGACAGTTGACTATCTTGTGGATAGCCTTGTGTTGTGTGTACTTCTTCCTCCTATCTTTTCTTTTTTGCACTTCTAAATTTGTTGCAACAATCAACAAGCATGGATTCAAATGTTCTAGTTCCTCTTCTAATTCCATTTAACTGCCATCAATGGAAAACTAAGGTTCAACTAATACTAAAGAACAAGAGGTTATATAGAGTTACAATGGGGGTAGAAAAAAAAGTACAGATGAAAGTGCTAAAGTTAAGTGGTTCAACAAGGGTAATCAAGCTTTTGGATTCTTATTTTATATTGAAGCAGCATAGGCCACCTTCGACCTGAGTTCATAAATCATATTGATGAGTATATTGTCTTCCAATCTTTGGACCGTGAACAAATAAGTAGCATTGTGAGATTATAGGTATGTAGATCATTTATTTTTTTGAAAAACTTATCATTTCTAAAGTACAAACAAAGGTAGAAAATTTGTCTAATTAGTTAATAAAGAATTTATTTGTGACTTATAATAACTGAAGATGCACATAAAATTGTATAAGATCCAAGTACTTTAGGGAATTCATAATAGGATATGCAGCAAGGGGGTAACTCAAGTGCTTAATACACACTCTTTCTGTGTTTTATGCATTTTTTGTAATCTACTTTATATGCTTCATAGAAATTAATTTTGGGATAGAAGCAATCAACTCCAATTCTTGTCATCCTCCATTTTTGTTTAGTTGCAAATATTTGGTTGTAGTGATTTGGTCAACAAACCTTGTTTGCTCCTTTGTCTGAATGCCATGTTATTGTGCATTAACTCTTGAATTATAACCATTAGGAAGCTTTATATCTCATCTGGGCATCTTTAGCTAGATCACAACATCAGTTATGTATTTTTCCTAGTATATCTTTTGTTATATGATGAAGAGAGAAAACTCACTCTTTTGTTGTTGTACAATGTGAAAGAACCCAAAAGTTTTCTATCCCAAAATTTCATCCTCTTACAAAAAAGAGAATATATAGCTTTTCAATCTGTTATTGATTTATAATTGATTCTTGAAAATACAATAATAAGTAAAATTAGACTTTATTTGGTTCAATTTTGTCTCCCTTTTTGGAAACCAAATCCATTTTCTAACCTTAGTTGCAAAAAAAAAATGACTTGTATGGTCACCAACATAGGAATTAACCCAAGTGTGTTACCAATTCATTTATGAGGCTCAACAACATCCTACAGTGTACCTAGTAAGTTAGTCTTGTTGAATCCATCTACTATGATAAACATACTTGAGAAGAATGCTAAAAGAGTATAAGAAACCTTCTCAAGGGAGGGATGAGCATCTATGAAATCAAAGACTACAAGGGTGATAATTGTAGTAATAATAGACCATGACATGTTGAGGTCATATATTAGGGAAGTCAACATTCCAATGGCCACTAAATAAATAGATCTTCCATGTAATGCTTTCCCACTTCAATTCCTTCTCAACCTTCTCTATAAATGCATATAGAGTTTCAAAATATTTAGGTTTATGAATAAATTTTATAGGAAATTTCTTCCCTAATGCCTTCTCAAATACAACCACCATTATTATTATCATTTGGAACCCTTGTGTAGTAACTTTGAAACTTGGTATTTTTATTGTTATTTTCTTTTGAAGTACACACATGCAAAATAGTTGTTTATGCACATAAGAGATAACAAAAGTAACCACATGTCAATTGCATACAAATTGATGGGAGAAGATAAACACCCAAAGTTATTGAAACATCATTAGCATATCCTACAATCATTGCATTCCAAGAGATGACATCTCTTTGAGCCATTCCATCAAATAGTTCACGTGCCTTATCTATACTTCCACATTTTGAATACATGTCTACTAGAGCATTTCCAACTATAATATTTGACAAAACTCCCCCTTCCATTATGTTATGATGGATGTCCATACCCTATTCCAAAGCTCACTCGACATGATGATCTATGATGTAGCAACTCTTATGCATCATAGGTTGATCAAAACTCATCCATGAATTTTCTAGTTCTCTTTATAACTCCCTCTTACATGCACTCAATTGTGTAAAAAATTCTTACACATCTTACATAACAATAGATGATCTTACATGATGTCATATTATAAATTGCATGTGGCATAAAGTTTCACCTTGTAATATTTCATAGGAATCCAATCATGCAAGCTTAGATATATGTGAATAAGGAAAGTTTCAATAGTTGCAACCACAAAACAAATGGTGCAATATACGCGAATAAAAGCAATTCCAAAATAGAGGTAATCAATAGAAAAAATCATCCACCAAATAGGCCTCTTGGTTGCATGATTCAAGAGAGTGACATGTCTAAGAGGCCATGAATTACCCAAATACTTTTTTTGGAAAAAAATAATTGCACAGTTTCATCAAAATTTTGACAAAATACAAAAGCGTTTGACGCACTTGTTGTACCTTCAACAAAAGTCAAGGCTGTCTAATCATCGAAATTTCGACAAGAGCAACCGACGAAACAACAAAACATTCTGATGAAAGCTCTATACCTCCGGCTAAACTTTCGTCGCTAGACCGATAAACATTTCATCGAAATTACGACGAACACATGATTCCTTTTTTGAGGCAACAACTGACGAAGTTAGGTCACTATTTCGACATTTTCAATTGTGTCGGGAAAGCAACAAAAACTTTACGACGAAAATTGGTTCAATGTATTTGTCGGTATTCCAACAAACGTTTGTCAAAATTTCAACAAACGTTTGTCCGAAATTGGACCCAAATACAGTAATGGACCGAGGTTATAATGTCTTCCATAGAAACTATAAGACAATTTTTATTGCAAAAAATTAGCCTTCCAGCAAGCCTAGAAGGGTTCCAACAAGTTGCAATCCCCCCCAAGGCTCCCTCAGCATCACTAACTTCAAAACTAGCACAAGGCCAAAGCCACTTTATCACCTTTTTCAAAATTTTCTCTTTTCATTTTAATTTCCTGAATTAAGAGGACATTCGGTTTCACATCAGCCAAATAGGATTTTAACAAATGTTGTTTATAGGGGCCATTTAGTCCTCTCACATTCCAAGACAATAGATGCATAATAGAAAAAAGGAGAAGCAGTATCACCTTGATACTACTAAGAATGGGAGAAAATATCCCCTTACTTCTTTTTGGATTTACTCCTAGCCAGGGAGTCAAGAGTTCTTTGCTTTCTAGCAGCCACATCTCTTGTTGTATCTTTGTTCCTCGAATCTTTTAAGAGAGGTTTGCCCACATTGTTATTTCCGCCCACATCCAGTTTCTTCTTTTTCCTCGATTTTGTATTTATCCATTCCTCATCCACAAAACCCTCTTTTGGGGGAGAATAGGAATTCATCATGCTTTTCTTGATTCCATCTTTAGCTTCCTTCTCTTGTTTATCTTCTGGCGTTTGACCATCCGCCAAATCCAAATCTGCCAGAGGGAGCTCAGGACAGGAAGTCAATAATTTTTCCATTTGGCTTTCTATCTCACCATCCTCAAGGGATTCCCTCTGGTGTTCCTGAATTTTAAAATCAACTCCCTCCATTTCTTGTGATGACTTTTTCAAGTTATCCAACTTTTCATTGCCATTTTGTAGTTCGAGATATTTTTCTAGAGAAGGTGGAGAGTTAAACCCAACAGCAACCCCCTCAGAAAGGACCTTTTCAACATTGTTCGTGAGGACACCCTCATTCAAAGATTGACCCTCAACTTCTTTCAAAATTTGAGAAGGTACCATCACCTTATCAGAAAATAGCAAGGCCGAGATAGGACTTGGTGTAGCAGGCTCCTTTATCAAGTTCATCGAGGCCACATTTTTCAAGGGAGAGCTTACTAAGACTCCAGATTGAGGTTTTTTAGGTTCAAGAGGGATTTTTTTATAAGAATCCTATAAATGACCAAACTTATTACACCCTTGGCAAAAAACGATAGCCTTTTCATATTCCAATGGTTGAACCCATCATCCAAATTTTGATTTTAAGGTCACAAAGGTGGGAAGAACTGTGTTGGCAGCCACATTCACACACATTCTAGCATAAACCAGTCGAGACTTGAGAAGAGTTACTTTATCCACCATAACCAAGGTGCCAAATGAATCAGCAACACCTTTAAAAACATTTTGGTGCCAAAATTCCAAAGGTAAACTAGGGAGCCTAACCTAAGTTGGGGAAACTTTACCCAGGTCTGAAGAGGCATCAAACCCTGTTTTCCAGTTACACAAGGACAAAATTTTCTTAAAGCTTCTATCGAAAGCCCAAGGGCCTCCCATGAGAACCATTATCATATCCTCAAGGATAACAAAGGTAAATAAAAATAGACCTTTAGGCATAGCACTTATAGAGACACTGCCCTTGAGATTCCAAGTGTCAGTTGCCCACTTACGTACCTGGTCGATATTAGGATGGCCAGCAAAGAACTTTCCAACCAAGGACAACTTCAGACCCTCGATTGCATCATTCAGAATAACATCTGGGACATCCACTTCATCCCCCTCTATAGTGCAAAAAGCAGACAAAGAATCCTGGAGTTCCTTTGTCGAAACCTTTCCACCTACAAGCTTTTCCACAAAGGACATAGGGTCCTCACCAGCCAAAAAAGCATCCTTACCCCCAAGAAAGGAAACAGACCCGTTCAAACCCCCGAGAATTGGAACAGGTGAAGCACCAAGTGTACTTTTAGTTCCCCCAGAAGACAAAGGCAAGGAAGCAGTTTTCTAGGAAGGAGCAGAGTGCATAGGTGGGGAGCCGAGATGGGGACCCCACCAAGTCAAATCATCAGGAAACACAAAAGCTCAAAATTTTGAAAAAAGGAGCGTGCGTAGAGAGCTCAGGACTTAAAACACATTGTTGAGGAGAAAAATGAACAAAATTAATGTGGGTGGTGGGAGGTCCCATACCACACACCGTATGCAATAGAAGCAACCGTAAATAGGAGTGGCATTGCTACATGGATGCCTAAAGGGAATGGTCTCCATGAGAATTCTATATAAGGTGGAAGGAGCATGACTCTAAGACATGATTAAACTTGCCTAGTTACTAAATGAAAGCATACAAAATTAAATTAAATGATTTGGTCAATTTAAATGGATAATAAAATCTAATAAATAAATGCTATTAATGCGAAGGAAGAAAAACATAATATATAGCCCATTACAACTTAAACCAATAACTACATAATTTTGCATTTAACTTTTCTCAATTTTATTTAATAAACATGATTGTTTAATCTCCATTAACAATTCAACCAAAAGAAGTGAATGAAAGTGGAACAAGACCCATGGGTCTAGATTGGATGGTTAAACCATTGAAATACAAGGATAGTGGTTATAGGTTCAAATCACCAACTTTACGTGAGTAAGAAAAGCTCATGTTCACTAGTCATATTAAATGTGCATATATATTTTCATGTACAATTTCTTTCTTAATATTCTCATTAACTAATTGATGCAAATTATAACATTATTCTATTATTATAATTCCAAATGTTAAATTTATAATGTAAACAATAAAATAAAATAATTATAAATAATTTCATAATAATATATATTTTTATGTACACATTTTTTAAAATATTATCATTAGGATTTGAATTTGAAAGGTTTGAATCTAGAGACGGAAAAAAGGAGAAATAGAGAAAAACACTTTGCAAGTCGCCTCATGTTGTGCTAGGGTTTGTGCTTCGCGTGTGGGGGAGACTCTCCTCCCCCAGGCTTGGCCTTCCTATTTCTTATCATCGTGGCATGGGTCTAGAGGCAGCGAAACACAATATGGAGGGGGGTTTTGAACCCCCCGACCCTCCAATCTTTGGTTGTGTTGTGCATTCATCGGGCGGAGAAACCGCTAAGTCCTTCAAAGCGGTTGTTGCTGAGGAATCGACTTCGATGGCGGCAGGGGCAAGGTTTGATGTTGGCTCCTCCACTGGCGAGGGCTTCAACGGCAGTGACAGGGAAAGAGGTAAGGAACCCTCCGCCCTGTCATTGAGGCTTCCAGTTTTTCCTAATAATGAAATAAAAGACGTGATCATGTCAAAAAGGGAAAAACTCAAAAACAAGGCTTTCTTTTTTGCTGCTATCGATGTCAATAATGCTCCATCTAGAAATTTTTTGGATAACTTCTTTGCAAATGTATGGCATAAGAAACTGGGCATCTCTATCTGCTTTTGTCGAATGATACAAAAGGGTTTGTTCCTCGTTTTTGTGAAAAATAACGAGATGCAACAAAGAGCAACCAAAAACCTGTTCTGGAAAGTTGGTAAAAGTATCTTTAGGGCTGTGTCCTAGGTACATAGGGCAAACATGAAACAGATCCTAGCACTTTCCAGCCCCAAATGGATGCTGGTGAAAGACATTCTGCATGAGCTTTGGGCTCTCATTCCGCAGTTACTTGCGCCTTTGGGCACTATAATGAGAGTGGACAGTCTAAGGGTCTCTCTCCCAGACATGAATGTTAGGATTTTGATTTCCCTCAATCCAAACCAAGAACTCCCATAATTCCTCAACATTCACTTGGACTATGGAATTCACCCGTTCCAGATTGAAGTGCTAGGTGGCCTTAACGCCTGCTACCTATGCAGACATGAGGGCCACTTAAGAAAGGATTGTCACATTATTCTGAAAAAAAAAACCTAAGGGTAACCCTAACCCTAGCATGCCAAAAGATGCCTTTGTTTCTGGTGTTGAGAATTGAGAAGTTGAAATCCCTAACCACCACCCTCTGACTCCTAGCATCGCCATCTCTAAACCAGTCTCTGGCCTGGAACCTCCTGCACAACCCCCCTCTCAAATGGCTTTGGACTCTCCCATCTCTGCCGAGGGTAATCCTTTTGCCCCCCTGTTTGATCTGGAGGTAGGTGTTGAAGTTGCCTTTGGTGCAATCCCTGTTCTAAGTGATCACATTGATGCAGTAACAAATGCTTCATCTGGTGCTTCCAAATTAAATGCACAATAGTTAGTAATGAAGAGATTAAGAGAGAACATTCAAAAAAATGAAAATAATAAAGGAACTGAGAGTGAAAAGGCTAAGCCAAAAACTCTCCTATACAAAAACTTTAAACTCTTGGCCCCCCATTTGAGTGGGACCCCTGATTTCAGGTCGGTTAAAGAAATTTCAAATTTTGGTGCGAGTGAGAGTCACTCATTCCAGGGGGGTCTCCAATAGGGTGATGGATGTCCCCGGGGCACTATAGCTCATTTTTCCCCGTGCCTTACCAGGAAGGATAATACTATTTTTGACTTGAACTTTGAAGGTGAGGAGGTGTCGATGGGAGGTAGTACCCCGAGGGCACCCACCTGCCAGGTTGGAAACCTAGAGACTATTACCCCTAAGTCAAAAGAGGGAGTTTCCACCTTACTGGGGAGTGATAAAAGAAGCTCTGAACATGTCATTGAAAGTGTGAACAAAATGCAAGAAATCTTAAACTCCCTAATTAAAAGAAGCGATGTTGTTCTGGATTGCTCAAAACTTAAGGGGGGTAGTCAAGAGGGAAAAGGTGAACCAAGCATTGATAAACCCGCTAAAAAGGGGGTAGAAATTGACAATGGTTCAACAGGACAAATTGGGTGCTTAGTTGATGACCATGCCAGCAAAAGGAACATAGGGATAATTGTCAACCTCCCACCTGGGGCAAAAAGGAGAGACGGGAAGAAAGGAACAGTCATTAAGATCAATGAAGGCAGCCTTATGTTGAGCAAAAATAAAAGGAAAAAGACAAGTATTGTGCTACCTACTCCAAATACCAAGAGATTGGAAAGTGGGGACCCCTCTCCTAAATATTTTGAGATATTTAGGAAAGACAAAGAGGCTTGTACAACTCTTGTTGCTAATGAACATTAACTACACCTCCTGGAATGTGAGGGGCCTAGAATCCCCTGATAGGAAATACCTGGTGAGAAGATTCCTGAATTTAGAAAAGGATAAAGACTTTGTACTACTGCAAGAACTAAAGGCCATTGGTTTCACCCTTGAAACCAACTTGAGGTTCATCTAGAATAACTCCCTTTCCTTAGTCTCCAATCATGAGAAAGGAAAACGAGGAACTGTTATACTTATGGCCAAAAGTTGGGAGAAGTCCCTCACTGAAAATGGTGTCTCCCCCTGCAATAGGGTTGTTTGGGCAACATTTGAGAAGGAAGGAGCCAAATTTGGTATATGTTCAATCTACGCCCCAAATGACTACAAAGAGCGCACTAAGCTTTGGAAATGGCTAACAACCCTCCTCGAAATCCCTTGGATCTTTGGAGGGGATTTTAATATGGTGGAAAATAAGGAAGACAAAAAAGGGTGCATCGACATGGAATAGAAAGGCAGTGAAAAACACTATTGGGCATGATTCAAGAACAAGCTCAAACTGTTTGACCCTCTCGAAAAGAGGAAGGACCAAAGTAATACTGTGGTACACCTGGTGCAATGCCCAGAAAGGTGGAAAGAGGATATACTACAGGTTAGATAGGTTTTATGCAAATAAAGATTGGTACAGTTTCACCCCTTTGGATGGTGGTCAGAGTGTGATGGTTTACCCCTATACACTCTCTAATCATCATCCAATCAAAGCCACCTTAATCTTGAATTCAACGAGGAGAAAAGAAAGAAAGCAAGGGAAAAACTTCATACTCAATGTTAGTTTGCTAAAGGATGAGAGTTGTAGGGAGGCTATATGCACCCTTAGAGAGATAAATAAAAGTATCTTGGGGAAGGAGGGGGCAATCAAAAGGTGGGAAGCCAATGTAAAGCGGTGGAGAATTCTTTTTCAAACCATTGGGAAGCACATGGCACTAGAAAGGAGGAGGGAGGAGAATCTCATGCAAGAGGACCTGTTGAGGACAGAACTAAAACTACAAAACAACCCGGCTGATGAGAAGGCCAATGAGGAAATGGTATTGGCAAAGAATGCCCTCATAATGCTTCAAGCCCACAAGCTGCAAGGCCTAAAAATAAGAGCCAAACTCAATTGGCTTGAAAATGGAGACAAGGGCTCCAAATTCTTCTTCAGATTTCTAAAAGAGAAAGGGGTGAAAGAACAAATAAAGCAGATTTGTCATAATGACAGCGTTTTCACCACTCAGGAAGATATTTCAAAGCAGTTCTTCAACTTCTTTAAAGAGCTCTTCACATCTGAAGGTGAAACAGAGGAAGGTAGAAATGCAAGGAATCTGATAAAAGGGATGATCCCCTCAAAAATCTCCCAAGATGATGCTAGAGCCCTAGATAGGATGATCAACATTGATGAAATCAGAATAGCCATCAGCTCTATGAGTAATGATAAATCACCAGGCGTTGATGGCCTCCCAGTTGCGTTCTATAAGACCTTTGTAGATTGGATATGTGATGATCTTCATCAAGTCTATTTGGAGGCCTTTGAAAACAGATCATTGGGGGACAACATCAATAGTGGTATCATCAGATTGCTACCCAAAGATGGGGATAAAATGAACATGAGAAACTGGAGACCAATAACTTTGCTAAATGCCTCCTACAAGATCTTGGCCAAAGTATTAGCTTTGAGACTGGTCAACATTCTTCCAAAGTTTATAAACAACACATAGACTGGATTCATTAAGGGAAGATACATTTTAGAAAACCTTATCACAAGTTGGGAAGCTATGGAGTGGAGTAGAGTCTCTGGCCAAAACTCAGCTATGCTTCTGTTAGATTTCGAAAAAGCCTACAACAGAGTGGAATGGTCCTTCCTAAGAACAACCCTTGAGGCTTTTGGCTTCCCCATACACTTTTGCAACATGGTGTACACATTGTTGAAAGATGCTTCAGCCCAAGTGGATATTAATGGTTCACTCTCTGAAAATTTTATGCTAGGGAGATCCATAAGGCAGGGGTGCCCTCTGGCACCAGCCTTGTTTGTTATAGCTTCTAATGCTCTCCACTTCCTGCTAAGAGAAACCACAACCCCAAAAGTAAGGGGACTTAGTCTTCCAAATAACCATGAATTGTTGAATATCTAATTTACTGATGGCACGGCAATCTTTGTTGATCTAGATGAGGAAAACTTGGAGAAGTTGCTTGGTAACCTAAATATATACTGCAAGGCCTCGGGAGAAAATTTTTCTAGAGCAAAATCTATTTTGTTGGGTTGGTCTGATAAGCCTCCAGAATGGTTGCACAAGTTTGATTTTCAATGGGGGGACCTAACAAATAGGTCAAGTATTTGGGCATCCCGTTTGCAATCATCACATGCCTAAAAGACATGTGGTTGTGGATCAAAGAGAAAATTGAAAAAAAGATGGATAGATGGAATAGGCAATTCCTATCCTTGGTTGGAAGGCTTCAAGTATGCTAGAAAGTTCTCTCTTCATACTCTATTTACTTTTCCTCAGTCTGGTTTTTTAGTAGTTACCAAATAAAAGAAATTCAGAAGAAAATCAGGAACTTCATGTGGTCAGATGGGAAAGGAAAGAGGAAAAAACACTCAGTTAGGTGGGATTGGTGTTGCATGGGGAAAAACCAAGGAGGTTTAGAGCTTAAAGATCTGGAAAAGCAAGGAATAGCCCTTTCCAATAACTATATTTTCAAAGCATTAGAGGGTGATGAGCCCTAGAAGATCTTAGTCTGAAATAACATTCAAATGGCTGCCCCCAAGCATGCCAAGTCTTGGAAAGATCTGCCCTTCATTGACCTTCGCTTATCTAAGTATACAATTGTTCCTGATGGTTCCATAGTTTTTAGGAGCATTTGGAAGGCTTGGGAATATATCAAAAGAGGGGTCTCCAACCCAATGTTCACTACCCACAATGGTAATGCTCTGCACTCATCCAGCTCTATATGGTGGAACATGGAGCATAATGGGAAACCTTTAGCTTTACTCCAAGGATGCTCAGCCAGGAAGTGGGCTCAAGCTAGGGTGAGAACAATGGAAGATATCTTAACAAATGGTAGATTGAAAGAATGGGAGGAACTACAAAATGAATTTCAACTACCCCTCTCTAGCTTGAAAACATACTTTGTGCTAAGACAGGCTTGGGAACTCACTCCCCCTCTTAAGCCAAACAGTCCAAACAGCAATTTGATTGAGCAGTTGATCTGGAAAGATTCCACACCCCTCAAGCAACTACAAACAAAAATCATTTATAAAGAACTAATCTTCAATGAGTCCCTAAATGAGCATCTCAATAGAACATGGGAAACAAACCTTAACTACACAAATTGGCAAAGAATCTTTAACTCAAATTGGTCCTATATACTGGAACCTAAAAAGGCTTGCCTGAGATGACTTATTCTTCTACAAAGAGTGCCTATCAAACTGAAACATGAAGACGGAGAAATCTGCAACATATGCAGATTGCCAGAAACAATTAAAACATATTTTCTTTGATTGTCTATATGCAAATGAAATCTGGAAATTTGTGTGCAATAACTTGTCAATCTGGAATTCAAATAATAAAGTGAATTGGAAAGAAATTCTACTATGTAATGATAAGAATCTGGGGAAAGAATGTGATCTTTTTTGGCACTGTGTAGCTAATGAGATTTTTGGCATTTGTGGAAAGCTAGAAATGGGGAAAAATTCAATGAGCAGAGGAGGTTCCTTACTGAGTATACAAAAAGACTCATTTTACTTGAAATTGTTGCGCAGGTTGTCATGATAGTGAAAGCATCTGAAGACAAATTTCGTAAACTATTAAAAAATGGGGTAGTGCTTCTCAACAAGAATGAAGTGAAATTTGGTTACAACTAGCAAGTAGGGCAACCCAACCTTGCAACATTCATGAATGTACTAGAGAAATTTCAAAAAGAATTTAATGAAAAGATCCAGTCAAAGCAAGAACAACATGATGCAAGGGTGCCAGGACTACAAACAAATGACCTGATGGCTACAGAGCTTCTAGCAGGCTAGACTGGTGGTCCAGAATGATGCTTTTTGTGCTTCATATCTGTAGTTTTCTGCTACACTGATTATTTAGTGTATAGATGTTATATATGGTGTTGTCTTATGGATATGTTGTATTGGTAGCTTAATGCATAGGTACGGAGCAACATTGTGTATAGATCATATTTGCATTGGCCCAGATTTATATTTGGATCAGTTTTGTATATGGCTTAAATTTGTATATAGCACAGTTATGATGTAAATCCACATCTTTTATATATGTAAATTCACATCATGTATAGAAGCTGGGAACATAACTATATATGGGGCAAAAAACTCTAAAATGGGGGATAAAAATTGTTGTTTAAACACTCTATGATGTAATTTGGTTGGCTGTACTATCCTTAATATAAAAAAAAAAAAATTATCATTATCTAATTGATGCAAATTATAACATTATTCTACTATTACAATTTTGCATGTTAAATTTATAATTTAAACAATAAAAATAAAATAACTCTTCAAAAAATAAATAAAATAAAGTACAATAAATAAAATAAAATAATTTTAAATAATTTCAAAGCAAATAAAACAACGCAAGATTAATTTCTTTTAGATAGATGTATCTAAGATATATATTAGTTTATTTAATTTTTACTTCAAGAGTTTCTTAATTTTTTCATATGAATATCATTTTTTAATATTTTTCCAAATAGTAGGTAGATAAGAAAAGATAAATATTATTTATTTTAACATGTACTCAAAATTATTTTATTTTATTTTCTACAACTTACCAATTATTTGAATTGCTATTTTTAAATTTTTTATAGCTCTAAGTTTTTTTTCTTAAATATATGTCTACTCTAATATTTTTTGTTGACACACATACCATTATACTCAACCCTTTGCATAAAATATCCTTCTTAAATAAAAATAAAGCAACCAATATAAATAAAATAAAATAGTTCTTAAATAATTCTAAACTAAAATAAAAACAACTTTGATAAATAAAATAATAGATGTTTTTTTTTTTTTTCATAAAAGATGGATACTACCTATAAATATAACCAATATAAATAAAATAAAATAGTTCTTAAATAATTCTAAACTAAAATAAAAACAACTTTGATAAATAAAATAATAGATGTTTTTTTTTTTTTTCATAAAAAATAGATACTACCTAAAATATATTGAAAATATGAAAAGAATAATTGATATTCATATATTTAATATATATATATATATATATATATATATACTCCTTTATATTAATATTATTATATTTAAATAATGAAACAATTACTATATATTGATGCACATTTGACCTTATTTATTAATTAATTGAAAAAACAAACCTGGAATTGTTGACTGGTTATATATTTGCCTTAATTTCGTTAATAAAATGCCCACAGAATTCAAGTTTAAACCTAGACAATATTCAAATCCCACAGAATTCAAGTTTAAACCTAGGTAATATTGCAATCCGAATCAAGTAAAGGGAAAAATTCCGAAAGATTAAATTGATAAGAAGTTCTTTTAAAATATTCGGAAATTGCGCTCAGAGATACCCTGATTCGTCACTTGAAAACCTGCCGCAAACCAGATTCTTTCACTGGAAACCTCCCCGAAATGAGGATAGTATTTGTCAGCTGTAATTTTTCATCGGGACGAGAAGCGGGAGGTAATTGCTCACCTCAGAATTTGACAGTTAATATGTCAAAAGTTAAATATATTATATTTACTAAAAAGGCATATAGATAAAAATGGATAATATGATGCTAACCTGTCAACATTTCTTAATCTTTCGTGCAAAATTTATCCAGTTTTCCATTTATATGCAACTATAACAGTGAGATGTGAACCAACTGTTGTTTCAATTTCTATGCCTAGATTGAGACAATTCCAAGATCTCCTGGCAATTTTTTTCAGTAGTTATTATTGTAAAAAGTGTATCCAGAATGCTGGATGGTCATGGCCTTGTAATAGACCTAATTGAAGTTGCCTATTTTATAATAGAGCTATGAAAATAGCTGGCCTTGCTTGGAACAAAGGTGGTAGTGGGTGGAGACTTCCTACTGACTAATGGAGGCCTGGAGGGTCATGTTAGCAGGATATTGTGGGTGGTCATGTTTGTTTTTGTGTTTTTTGGGGGGCCTACTCACAATAATCAATTAAGGTAAAAAGACAAATGGAGGATTGGAGTTTAACAGATCATTTTGGCATCAGGTTTACAACTTGTCATCTGACATCTTTAGATTTAGGCTCAGTAGTTAAAAAGGGAGATCAGTGAATAAGGGAAATGTGCTTCAATAATTTAGTGGGTAGGATTGCTAAGGTTCTTTAGAGTTTTATAATTTTAATTCATCTGTTTAATCTTATTTAAGGTGGTATGTCTAATGTTATTTGTTTTAGTCTCATTTATATAAATTATTTCTGTCATTGATGTTGTATTTGTAAATATTAGTTTATAGTCTTAGTCTTATCAATGGAGTGATTTGACAGTTGATTGTTTAACTTCAATATTATATTTGATCTTGTCTTTCTAAAAAAGTTTAGACCCTTTCAAAACCTACTTTTACTCTTAATAAAAGAAGAAAAATTAAAATTAAATATTAAATTTAAGAATATATAAATAATATAAATATAATATAAAATATAAAGGATTACAGTTACTATTTATTTTACCTCTTATGTCAAATATTTTTTCTATCTTTAATGGCTTTGAAAGATCTACTGAGTTTGATTTTAAATAAGAGACAATTTGTATAGGTACTTTTGAGCCGATTTTAAAATGAGGGATTACTTAAAATGTGGGTCAACATCTTTCATATTACTTCATCTTCAAAGCACTCAAAAACCATTAATGGAACAATCCTAATATTAACTCATGAGCAAATTGTTAGATCATGCAAAATAGATAGATGATCAACGTGACAAAGGTTTCAAGATGAGTGAAGTATACACTCCTTCCTACCTTGAAAAGATGGATTTTGTGAATGAAATTATCACAAGAAATGGGCAGTAAAGGCCTTTACATACCTTCATAATTAATAAAGAGAAAATTATTTTTTTATTTTTTAAATTTACATAAGATTATATTAATGTTTTTCTTGATGGATTGGGATTATATGCTTGAAAATTGAATTAATAGTTTAGAAAAAAAAATTGCAAGTAAATTGAATATTAATGCTAAACCTTTTTAAAATTAGCCTTTGTAATGGGGAATCTTACTAATTGATTGAATCTATTTTTTCACATTGAAAATCAAATAGACTATTGAATTTTCTTTGGATTGTTTTCAATTAAAGGATTTGTTTATCTCCTTTTTTTTTGTATTGATAATAATGCATATTACAAAGAGTGCAGTATTAAACTGCAAAAGGAACTTGCAGACTCATAACAGTAGCAAAAACAGCTACAGCAGTAAGAAGCACTAAAAGATACAACCAAAGCATGACAAACAAGGTCCAAACTGCTACAGCAGTTACAAAAACATAACGGAGAATAGTAGCAGCCAAACTGATGGAAAACAAGACAGCTACAGCAGACTCGAAACAATAATAAGTACAACAGTGTGAGAAGAACAATAGCCTCTAGACATCCACAAAACATAGCAGCAAGTCAATCTGAGCTATGAAAGCAGCTGGTTAACTTGGAGCGTGATCTACTATATCAATCCCTGCGCTACTATTAAAGGATTTGTTTATCTTTATTTTAATGCCCTTTCAAAAAAAATGGTGGATTTTTATTTTAGTGCCACTCTTCCTTTTAAGAGTATTTCAGACTCATTTTTTAATAAAAAGGAAAAAAAGAGGGTTTTCAAAGAGCCTCCTCTCTTTAACAATCAAGAGTCAGAAACAACAAGATAACAAACAAAGAATAGCTCCAAAATCGGACAAGAAAAACTTTAAGAACTAGTAACGTCCATAACTAAGAAGTTGTAAATTATGTGTTTAAAGAAGCCAACAAATCTGTGTACTCTTTATGACAGACCCCTTTCACAAACTACAATGGAATTTGCATAAGTTGAATTTGTCTACAAATGGCTGCAACAGACATGATGAATTAAATTAAATTTATCTTAACTCCACAGATAACTCAATATACAGAAAACTTGATCAATCCTAGAAAGTAGATATATAAAAACATAGAAATTTCTTGAAAATAGAATTTTCACAAAATCAGCAATCAGTAACTTCATTCTGTATTAAATGTAACCACATAATAGAAGAGTGCCTTTCCTGTATGATGTCTAACTCTTCAATAAAATCCACAGTGAAAGTAAAGATCTAAAAGCAAGAAATGAGGATGAAGAATGATAACATGTTCCCTAGGATGTGGATGGTATTATATCAAAACTATACAAGAAAAGCAAGCACCAAAAGCTAGAAAACTTGATCGGATCCACAAGGGCTAGGGAATACACAAAATTACTTCTGGTTAAATTAGTCAAGCAGAGGTGCCTTAGAAGCAAAAACTGCTTAAAGCTCCAAAAGATTCATCCGTGTCTTCTAAATTTAAAATACTAGCACATCGAGATATAACTCAACTAACCAGAATGTAGAGAAAATTTAGAAAATAACAATCAAGGAATATTGCTGCCATAAAGATACGAGCAAAACCTACAAAAGTAACAATTCCATTGGGACACCTAACAGTGCATGCAGCACAGGATGTCATATGACGAAGAAAGGCATTGCAACAAATAGAATACCTGTTAAGAAATCATGTTCAGCCCTACATGAAAATTAATTAACTGTTTCAAAATTTCACACATCCACATAACTTTATGATCAATTTATGTTTGTTTTACAAACAAAGAGCAATAATCAGTAACCTTCGTGTAAAACCAAAAGTGAAAGGAAGCACTCTTGAGCCTTGATTCAACATTGACCATCATCAATATTCAATATTCTATTTGTTAAACAAAGACAGGTTGTCAATTGATATTAATACTGCCCTTGTCAAAAATACTTCTGCTTACATGCATTCTGTGCTTAATGTGACCTAGATCTAGATGGAAAAAGCTAAGACCAGCTCCAAAGAAATTTAACCAATCTATAATGCTAATCCAGTTCCAGAAACTCAAGGATTTTCATATTCTGCTTTCCCTAGTACGGATCTATACTAGAATATCAAATCCATAAAAAGTTGGAAGAATTGGAAAAAGAGAAATAACAATTCCTAATTAACGACTTGTGAGGAGCTGGAGAGCAAGAAAATGAGCAATGATGTCAACAAATAGGACAACACCAAAAATGTCCACACTTTGATAAGCTCTACAAACCAATTTGGTCTAATGGATACAAAAATTCATCATCATCCTCATCATTGATGTATGACTACCAAAAGTTTTATCTTCCTAAATATACTCGCAGAAGTAAATTTCATGAGGCCATTTCTCTTAGAAGACAATAGGATGTTGAAAGATTTACATTCTCAAATAGCTAATTACCGTTAGTGTGGCAATACATAATTACTAAGAAAATCAAGGTTCCATGCCTCTTTGAAACAAACAAGACTATTATTAGAGGCCGATATTTCAACCTAATAGAGTGTAATCAATCCTTGAATCAATTAGTTCATCATGTCAATCTCCTTCCAAACATCTAATTCTTGTGTGCAGTACAGATTACCTGGTAATTGTAGTCAGTCGCTTCTTAAAGCCCTTTACAACTTTGCCCCCCTTTTACACTGTCAAATTTGAATATTTGAAATCTAGATTTGGTCCTGCAATCATATCATGTAAAAAGGAGATAAAACAATTTAAATTACCTTACATTAGAAAATTGTTGCCACATTCAAGACATGTGGAGGAGAAACATGGACAACTATTAGTATTTTTCAATAAAGTGCACTACAAAAGGTGCTCATCTTACAATAATAGGTGGACGGAACAGCACCTTAGAAAAATCTGTTGCTTTTGATCTCTGCATTTCAAAAATTTAGATCAAATATTAAAATTAGGATCTACAAATACAATAAAAATTCCCATTAGCAAGGAAGAACAATGTGAACAGACAGCAATCCAATCCACTGCTATAAATTTGAAGAAATTTAGACATTCTTATTGTTTATAAACACAAGGTTTTCCAGAAACAGTCCTCTGAAAAATTACAATGAGAAGAAAAAATTGGTTTCCACGTGACCAAATCCATGACCACACCCTGCACCACAAATTACAATGGCATAGAACATAACTTAGTGAAATGTACCACAATTACAGCATATAATGCAGTTTTCATTTCAGCAGAGGACATTTATGATTTTATCCTTAGAAGAAAACAACCGTCCAAAAGAATTATAAAGTTAGTTTTAGAAGTTAATACATTACTTCGTATAACATAACTTAAAATTGTTGGCAGGTCTAATTTATAATTCAACAGTAAATATAAGTCCATTCTTAAACGAACATGCTTGACACCTTAGCACAGTGATGAATTTTGAGAGTATTCCAACCTGCTTCTCCTGGCCTGGATACGTACCTTCCTGAACTTTCATTATGATAGACAAAAGAACTTAAGAATTCCAGCAAATCATAACAATTACAGAGCTTCAATGGTTGTAAAGGTTTCAGAAACATGCTATACAATTTCAAAAATCTTATAGATTAGTCAAAAGGAAAAATTTGTGAGTTTATGTCCAAAATTCATGAATTCTCAATTTCTAGTTTTGAGCCTTGAAAAGCTGCCAAAGGCACACGTACATTTAGAAGCTGAGATTTCCAAAGATGGTAATATTGTAAAATTTAATTTGCAAGTTGTGTAAATACGAAACTCATACTTCTTTGATTCTATTACCTGTCTCATTCAATATAAAATTGAGAAAATAATAAATACCTTTCATTATCTCCTAAAAGAAAATGAAGATACATAGAAAGAATGATGCCAACAGATGCCAAATGCTTCTAAAATGTTAACTGAGGAGACTAGAGCTATTATAGCATAAAACGGCAAAGATCTCCTCACCTGCCATGTCTTAATTTTATAGTAGGTAATATACAAATCTCTAGGCTGATGGGGTGAAATACCCAAAAACCACCATAATTTCCTAACTAATGCGAGTCTCAAAATAACTATTATACAAATAGACTCACCTGCGTATGTGCTTAGGCACAGGTTTCTGTTCCTGATATGATTTCGATTTAGCTACATATATACATGTAACACAAAATAATCAAATACTCTCTCAAAAATAATCATGTAACAAGTATTCCATATTAAAAGCCTGGATCACCATCTGCTGTACAGCACTGTACTCTGGTTGAGTACTCCCTCCCCGCATGACTTGCCTTTAGAGACCCATGTATTCGTATCTCCTTGCATACCCAAGTATTCATCTCTGATTACGTCTGTTGCTAACTCTGTAATCTCTGTCTTTCTTCAGGGCATAGTGATGATTTTGTGCAGGGTATCCCACCTGCTTATGTTGGGACTGTTGATGCCAATTACCTGAAAAGATCAATGACTGAAAGAATGAATAAATAGTTTTATATGATAAAAGGAATAGCAAATTAGTAAAACTGCAATATAATGACCAAAAATAACCAAGTGTTTCCATGCCTTGATTAGAATGCCATGCACTTTGAGGGTATGCTGGTGCCTGATACCAGCCATGTGAACCCCCTTGATGAAATGAATTGCAAGGTGGGCCTCCCCAGTTTCCATTGAATTGATATTGCATTTCCACAGGCCCTGGATTCCACGTGGCAGATTGACTCTGCCATTGTGCAGCCTGTGGCATAGCGTTCCACTGTGCTGGCATACAAGCATGATTCTGATAATAAGGATGCACTTGTTCCGGAAACTGATCCCCCCACCCAGTTGCAATAACTTGCTCCTGTGGGATGAAAGGAGATGTGCTGCCAATTCCACTCTCCCACTCTGAAACATCCTTAGCATTGTTCCAGCCTGTTCTGCTTACATGCTTAGAACCCCATCCAGGGTTCTCATTTCCACGACCCTGCCCTGATCTATAGCTTTCCTCTTCATGAGGCATCCATCCTGAGCCAATAGCTGGTGCATTCAACCCATTTTGAGTTTGATCTCCCCAGCCAACAGAATCACCCACAACATTACCAGTATCTGTCCAAGCAGTCTTACTAGTTATTGTTGAATTTCTCGTTGGCTCAGTCTGGTTACCCCATCCGGAATCCATTTTCTGCTCCCAACCTGTTAAGACCACGTTATTACTTTCATGTACTTCCCACCCAGGATGATCTGTTTGTTTAACATCCCATCCAGCATCTTGTTGATCTCCCCACCCTGTTGGCTGAATATATGAAGGATTCTGTGCAAAATCTTTGGACATTTCTGCTGCATTTTGCCTATTTTCACTCCATTCCATTGACCCTGTCTTCTGTCCATCTTTTGAGGTATTGTTAGCATTGTCAGGCCATGCAGTGGGAAACGACATATTTGCAGAAAAATGAGCATTACCATCAGAAGGTTTCCTGTGCTCTTGTGTTTCTGGTCTAGATATATTTCTTCTGCGTCCTTGGCGTCCCCTTGCCCCCCGCTTGAAGTATGGCCTTCTGTAATCCTCTTCTGAAGAAGAATTGTTTCTCTCAGGTAACTCGCAGTCTTCTTGTATATGAGAGTTCCAGTTGATTTCATCAATATACAGGTCAGAACTGGGTAAAGGAATATCATAAGGCCGGCCATTTCGCTTTGCCCAATACCTTTGCTTGGCTATCTGAAAAGCCTCAAATGCGGCAGAATCATCCCACCGAAGAACATTATCAAATCCTTCCAATTCATTATTATTGTCACAAACTTGACTCCATGAGAGACCAACTGATTCACAAAACTCCCTTTCCCAAAATGGTACAGCTGGCTTCCAGGCCCCTAGTAATAACATCCATATTAGAATATGTTTAGTGAATACAATCAGCAGAGATGGTCAAACAATGCTCATATAGATAAATCTAATGACTTTTTATCTTGCAGTTCAAAGCTGAGGTAGAAGTAGAGAACACATATTTGCAAATACAAACAAATAATGAGGGGAAAAAACAACATTCCTTTACATAGGATAGATCTCAAGAACATGAAACTTTGAATATTCCAACGCTGAAAAAATAATGTGTTATAGAATATTATTAACAATTTCATTAACCAATTCAGTAAGCACATAAATTAAGTTTTAATTTGTAAGCAAATTATGCAGGACATACAAACAACAACCAAGACAAATCTGCAAGGTTCATGCCAGTAACTGAATCAGATTTTCATGACAAGTTGTTGATGATCTAGCAATAAGTCTACAAAATTGTTCTGATGATTGCTGAGGTTCAACACCCACTGGTCATTCTTCTCTCTGTTTAAAGTTTAAACAGTCAGATTAATATCATCCAAAACACTGGACAGATCTATTGCACCAGGTGAATTTTGATGGAATGGATAATCCTCAGGCAAATTTTCTAGGTCAAACTGTGTAGTAGGCTTGATCACAAATTTCCACTCAAAGCAAGTGGTTGCCTATTTACTGAAAAGAATCCCTCAAATTTAAACCATGTTCACATTAATTTCAGTTCCATTTAAGTTCACATAGAAGCTCTGTCCCACATGGTCATTCCAGGCCTTTTTCAGAGATACTTCCAAAAATAATTCTCTGAGCATTTTGTTTCCAAAACATGTAATTTTTCAGCAAAATTAAACTCCCAAATGATTCTGTGGGACCCTTTCCCATACAGATTAGAGAGAATAGCATAAAAAGTATAGTACAATACCCACAGACCAGAGCATTTCTTGGTACACATCCACAGTGGGCAAAGTTTCTGGCTGGTTCATAAGAGGGTCCAAACTGGTATGTACATCCAGAGCAGGTTAGAAAACTTAATCTCCAATACAATTCATTTTACTCTCAATCCTTAGTTATTTAGAAAAAATCAATGATTTTAAAGAACTAAGACAAAATCCCTCAAATCCAATTGCAAGTTCTCCATAGAATGACACAACAAAAAATAGTCATGCGAAGAATGCATGCACTTGATAGAGGCATTGAGCTTGGCTTTCCATGAAAAGTACATCCATGCCATTTAATGTATACCTTACTTGAAATTCATGTCACCAACATATTCGTGCAATGCAAGCTCCCGAAGTAATAACTAGTTTTATCCTCATTTATCAGGTAATTATATTTGTGTAAAAACATCAGAAAATATGTTTTAACTAAACTTTTGCCCCAACCAAAATCTTATTCTAAAAACATGTGCTAGTTGTCAAATTTTTTAAAATACACTAACAAACCAGCAAGATTTTACACTAACTAAATCATTATGACTTACAGACTACAATTTTTCAAGCAATGGCAAACTGAGTTACATAAAGTGGCTGTGTACGTACAGTAAGGTCCAAAGTTTAGGATTTTAGGATTTTGCAATTTTAGTGTTTTCAAATATGTAAATAAAATACACAGAAAAATTTTCTAACTTAAATACAAAGTTGCCAAAAACACATGTTATTAGTCAAAGTGCAGGTATTTTGCAGGATGATCGGGTAACTAATAACATGATTACCAAACTCAGGTTTAAGATAGGTGTTAGCATATATCCCCAGAGTCATCACGAACTCCTAAGATTTCTCTCAAGATCTCACTCTGAGGATGGTGAAGCATACGCACACTACACAAACTCAATCACTGATACCCTCCATCATAAAAAATACACTGTGGTGAAAAGGAACAATCTCACTGTTTCGTCATACCAAGTTTAATGAAACACCATTTCTGCTAGCATGCACTCTCCTACAAAAATAATTATAAAAGCATTATAGTTAAGTGTTCAATCAAAATGTCTTATTTTCAAAAACAATTGGGTAAAAACTAAAATGCCCTGTGTTAGCTTGCTGCTTAAAACTAAAAGATGCAGCGAGCACAAAACCAAAATTTTAAGACTCCTTGGGAAAGTGGACTCTGTAAATTCATAGAGTGATGTAATCTATAGAATGTTCTGCCACAAAAGTTCCACCTCATTGTAGACACAACACAGACGCTCCTACTATTTGTCACCCTAAATTTGAGGAAATCCCATTTCTACTAGCATCCACCATCTCCAAAAAAATGTTTGAATAAAGCAGAACAGTCAGTCTAAAATGGTCCTAAGTTCCCAACTTATCATTCCCAATTAGGAAAAATGTACTATGTTAGCTCACTATTAAGGTCCAGATGATGCAAAGAGCCCAGAACCATTATTTTAAGACTCCCCCTGCAAAGAGGATCTGTATATACGGAGATTGATGTATTCTATAGAATGATTGGCCACAAAACTCCCATTGATACAAATGATCCTACTGTTACTAATCATTAAACTTGAAGAAACTTCATTTCTAATACCATCCACCCTCTCCTACAAAATAGTTAAATATAGCATAACAGTAAATGTGAAATGGTCCTAATTTTACATACCCAGTCAGGCAAACCGTCCTGTGTTGGGTTTTAGTGAATCCTAGAAAATGCACAAAACTCAACCAAAATTTTACGACATACAACGAAAGGGGTTATCTATCATCTATACATCCCTACACTGATCACAAAACATACACCCCATCGTGTTCACAGACAATCTTACTGTTTGCCTCCCTAAATCTGAGAAAACCCCATTTCTGCTAGTATTCACCCTAGCTGAACAAAATACCATACAAATAGAGTATAACAGAAAGTTTTAAATGGCCCTACCTTTTCAGATCCAAACCGGCAAAAATGCCCGGTGTTAGCTCCTTATTGAATACTAAAAGATACACAAAGGACAAAACCGAACTTTTAAGGCAATCCCATGTTCCGTACGTTTAAAGACTGATTTAAATATGTAGAATGCTTACCCATAAAACTTACTCCCCATGGTGTACACGGACAATCCTACTGTTCATCAGCTCTGGTAAAAATAGAATTTAAAAAAATAAAATTTTAAATGCTACAAAACTATAAATGTAAAATGTCCCAGGAAATAGGCGGATTGATAAGGCGTTGGAAGCCACGGAATATTAGTTGTATTCAAACCCTAGCAATACCGCTCGGAGTGGGGTTACCCTCTGGCCCGGGAGCTATACAAGGGTGAACATTAAGATGCAAGAACCCTAAGGGCTCTTCGATTCTCATGGTTAACTAAGAAAAGAAAATGTAAAAAGGTCCTAATGTAGCTAATTAAGGCTAAATGCTCTTCACTAGCTCTGTCTTGAATCCTACAGATGCACAAAGCCCAAAAGCAAAATTTTAAGACACCTCATGAAAGTGCGCTCTTTATGTTCATAGATTGGTTGGTGTATTCCATAAATCTTTGGCCAGAAAATTTACAAACTACACGGTGAAAACAGACAATCCACCTGTCTGCCACCCTAAAACGGAAGAAACCCCATTTCTGTTACCATCCACCCACTTTTACAAAAATGCGAAACAGTCTGCTCTTTCGTATCCAATTAGGCAAGATGCCTTGTATCACCTCCATATGGAAAACTAACCGATGCAAGAACCCAAAACAAAACTTTTAACGCACCCCATGAAGCGCTCTGTAAAAAAAATTGACTAATTTAACATCCATCCCGAAGGCAATTACCAAGTGGGTACTGCATCATAAACCCTGTAACAAATTACTAACCTGTAAGATCTATCTTAAATATGAGATTGCTTGTATTATAGATATGGGTATTGCTGCTAAAACCCGTCAATACAAATATGATGCTTACCAGAAGATGCACCAGATGATTTGGGCATTTTATTATAAGGCTCCTGGAACTGCACCCGCTTGTTCCCCCATCCCTGTGACTCCCTTGAACCTTTCATGATAAATTTCACAAATACCCACTACACAGAAATGAATTTTGGATGTATCCACACCATCAAAGAAGCACAGAAACAAGAAGTATAAAGATTTGTATCATGAAGAAAGATCTGATTCTGGTGAAAAGCTTTAGACAATGAGGACAGAGGTAACTGGCTATATTTTCCTTCACAAAATCCTACAAAATTCGCTTTGCACGCACGGAGACCGGAGAGACATTTCATCATGGCATTGTGTTGTATATAAAGTCCAAATTAAATCACCGAAATCTTAGTGATTACAAAACAATTATTATTATTCCGGGAATGGATGCCTATCTAAATAGCTCGCTTTTCCTGTTTGCCACTTACTACCTTTGTCTTTGGTTGTGGTGCATCGCCTAGAAGAACTAGTCGTGTGTATTTTGTACCACTTATCACTCTGAAGAATAGATGAATGCAAATCTAGTGCCTTTACTAAAATTAGAATCGAATATTTAGCTGAGGAAAAGATAAATTCAACTATAGTATTTTTATTTTTATTTTTATTTTTATTTTTATTAAATAAAATGCAGATTAAAAGAGAATGCAGTAAAAACCTGCAAGATATAATTACAGCATCTACAGAGATAACTACAGCAGTGCTTTTAATAGAATTAGAATGGAAGATGAAATTAATTTCATATGACAATGATTAGTTGGTCCAATATAGATTTAATTTTTTTTAACAATGTTTGGATTAAATTTATGTATGGTTTTTTATTGAATAAAGTTTATAAGATCTAGGATATTACAGTAATAGATATATTTAATATTAAAAAATTTAAATAAATAAATAATGATAAAATAGAAAGAAATGTTTTTAGATAAAAAAAATCAATACAATAATCCAAATTTCCAAATAAAATAAAATGAACAATCACTTACCACAGATTTCAAGCACATTGTTTACTAATATGAAACCCCCAAACCCAAATAAAACAGCTGTCCAATACAAATTATTTGATGCATTTCAATGTTTATTAAAAACCATGATTAATAAAACAAGGTCCTCATAAGAACGCTGAAATTGTTTTTGTAATTATGGTTACTTAATTTTGTACCATGCAGTAAGGAGAGTTAATTAAATTTTTGTTTTACCCATTAAGTTAGGTGGTTTTTGTTAGTATTGAATTAAGTCTTGGGCAGTGATGTCAAACTTTATTTTTTTGGTTGAAAATGAAGCATCTATCTCTTACCAATGGTTCTCAAACTCGAATGATGTGTGTATGGATGGAATTTATACCATGTGGGCATCCATCACTTCACTTTATTGCTGATTGAA